>JANAVB010004797.1:510887-791753 GCA_029216955.1 Iris pallida | reverse complement strand
TATATATAATATTATCCAGTTATAAATACGCTTGGATTTATAGAATTTTTTATTTATTTCATTGTAGAATTTGAAGTACAAACAAAATGTTTTATATAAATACATCTGTCTTATAGTATAAAATAAATTTTTAGTTATTTTAATGCAATATTATATTATATAATAGTTTTAAAAGTATATATATAAATTTTGATATCTGTAAATTAGCAAATAGTACAATTATAATACCTAAATATGTAACATAGGCAAATATATATATTTTAATCAAATATTCTTTTTATTGTAAAATTTATATAGAGGAATTATTATTTTATTGTTATTAAATATGTTATTATTGTTTAAAATTTGCCTAATTGGATTTCATATAATCCTAGGTTTATGTATTAATAAGAATAAAGGAAAAGAAGATGAAAAAAAAAAACAAACCTCTCAAGTTCTCACGAGAATTCCTTCGAATTTCTCGCGAGACACAAAATCCTCTTCCACCCGAGCCTAACCCATGCAACAGAACTGCCCCCCCCCAGTTCTTATACATATACGAGAGAGAGAGAGAATAGGAATTTTAAAATCCTAACACTATCCCAGCCGCGGCCTTGGCAGCGCCACCCCTGCCCGTACATGCCACCTGACCACCGGACCCCAGCCACCGTGCCGCCGTGCCGTCAGCAGCACAAAGGCAACAGCAGTAGCGGTTTGCATCAACGACGACAGCAACAAGGCTACAACACCCATATTCTCAGTAATTTTCTCGGACCTCGCTCCTCTATTTTTGAACCAATTGTTTCATTGGATAGCCAACATAACCAAGATCAAACCCCTTCAAGTAGATTAAATTCTACTGGATTATGTTGTCCAGGAAATTTCTTGGAAAATCACGAAAAAAACAACGACTCAATGAACAGGTTGCCTATTTCAAAACCCTGTTTTGGAAGACAGATTATGAACAAGATATGAGGTGTTTCAAAATTCTACATAAAATAGTCCCAGACAACCTATAGGTCTTCACGACCCTTTTCATAGATTCCAATTTTGCCGACTGTGCGTCGAAAAATTGATATCACAATATTGACAAAAAATATTTTCAAAATAATAAAAATTTGGTAAAAATTACTGATACGGCGTGCGTCCCGACAAACCGGGCGACGTGGTCATAGTCCATGAGCATCAAAAGACGCATATGGATATTGTCGACGTGTAGGATACGACATAACTCGATTTCGTTGTGCGTGCACGACGAAATTGAGACGTATCGGTCGAGTTATCCCGTATCAGCCTCTTTAAAAACAAGCATGTAACTTTTTGTATGTTCGTCATCTCAAGACGAAACTTATGCCAATAGGACAACATCATTTTTTTGGTCCCGTGTGCCAAGTTTGGTCCGATTCTGAGAAGGTCGATCAGAACGCTATTTTAGCGGGCCTGCGACGGGCAAATTTGTGTACAGCCCACCGGAATCCAACTTTAGATACACTGTTGGGTTTGTATCGTCAAACCGGCCTCGTAGACATATAGTTTAATGACTTTAGTGACCGTAAATACTGGCAAGCTTTTCGGTGCAAAGCGGGTCCAACGGCGGATATCGTTTTGACCCAACATTACAATTTTACCTTTGTGTCCAGAATTATACTTTTGGATAGGCATTTTTAGATATTTCTTTTATACCAAACATGTTGGTAATGTCTGTTTCAGCATCAGAAGATAATTGCAGGAGTTGACTTTCGTGGCTCACTGAGTGGTTGGACATTGTTAGTTTTGCGTGCCATCCTAGCCAATTAGACGATTATGAACGCAATGGTACTATATGTTTCACCAGCTAAGGACCTCAAGTGAGTACATTTATTATTTGTTTTCAATATTGTTAATTCCTATATCACATTGTTCGGTTATGTCATACTTGGTTCTTGACACGCTTGTCACACGATGGCACCACATATTTTCTGTACATGTCATGCTTTCCTTTCTTGTATATGATGTCGGGATGGGGAAGTACTAAATAGATATGTGATCAGATCTTAGCCCATATTTTATTTCCTGCATAGTAGACCTTGATAAATAAAGTAGACCATGATAATTAACTTAGACCTTGTGGTGTAACTGTCCCCAGATCGATCACATATCGAAAGAGTACTTCAAACACACAGATACTTATATTCTCATGTTCTACTCATTACATGTTGTCATATATTTTCCTTCCTGGTATTCTTCATATTTCTTATTACTTTTCTGGATATTCTCACCTTGTATTTTAGGGTTCACTTTTGTCTTATAATCGTTAATATATACTTGAAACTGCATTCAATGAATTATACTCGTTCTATTCCTGACTAAAACCAACATTTTTTAGATTAGTCATGACTATTCATAGCATCGGATCCTTGGGAGAGATACGACTGCCAAAACCTAGAGATTAGTTACAAAGTTGAGTATTCATTTAGTGGACTTTTCTATTTCTTTTGTGAGACATTATTTGTTTATGAATAAAATTTAAATCTTTAAAAATTGTAAATTTATTTAGTATTTGTGAATGAGTAATAAAGAAAATAATTATGAGAATTTTTCTGATTTGAGCATTATGGTCTAGACAGTGTTCTACCACCGATACTGCGACGTAGGCTGGCTTGTGCACACACTCGCATCCCGAAAAGCTGGTACGGGTCGTGACAGTGTCCTACTGGCAATCCTTCATCCGTCTGACTGATGATCCGCCAAAAAAGCAAAGTCTCATTCTCTTGTGGCACACATCGAAGTGATGACTGGGACGGCGGCAATAGGCACAAATGAATATAGTCTGTGTCTGCCTCTCTGGTTGGGGTACAGGATGCTAGGGTGGAAACGGCCTTGTCTGGATGTGGGGTCATTTCGATGGACCCGATTACTTATGACCTCCATAAGTCTTCTTGTCTCTCTCGGGCTTTGGCTTCCCGTCTCGTTCCATTGCCCATGGTACATTAGGGATCTTCTCGTAAGAGGGTGCTCGGCTGGTGTTCTCAATCTTCGGATCCTCGAAGACTCTGGCGATCATCGAATGTTCCTTCACGTTCTTAATTCGCTCATCAGTGTACAGAATGTGCTCGGTGTCGAAGAAGTCCAAAGGTCCGAGTTTTTGGAAATCAGAAGTCCTTCCTGGCTTGGAAAGCGCATCTACAAGTATGCCTTTGAAAAGGGCGGCCTGCTCCCTATGCGCATCTAAGAACTCCTGAAAAATCCTTATCAACCGAGCACCATCCATGGTGGTAGTTGGGGCAGCTGGCAGAGGTGGTGGAAGCTCAGACGTCTCAAGTGCAGGGAGATCGATAATCTCGATGTTGCGTGTCTAAACCATCCTGAAAAATAGAAGACTGGTTAAATATGGCCTAAATTATAAGATAATAAGCAATAGTAAAGTAAAGGCAACCATTTTCCCCCGTCCTATGCTGTGATGAGTTTTCCTTAGTCTAGCAGGCTTTCCAATAGTACTCTATAGCCTAAGTACCATTAGGACTGACGAAGAAGTGGACAAAGACCTACATAGGCCACAACTAAAAATATATCACGACCCGCTTCCAGATTTCTGGATACGAGTCGAATATGCCCAACCAACGTTGTAGATACAACGTAGTAAGCTGTATTTAAACCTCAGGAAAACTCCAAGTAATATGATCAATCAATCTCATCACAACTGCTATATAGGTTCCCATAATAGATCACCATAGTGTCACATATTCCACTATATCTTTTTAGTACAACTTTATAAAATCATCCGACGACAAATTCGGTAAACTAAAATCCACTAAAAATAATACTACATCTGTCTCATGAAACTATCTAGTACATCAGGTAAAATATCTGCAACAGATCTTCTAGTATCTTTCTTTAGTCCATTGCCATCCATATGCCCTGGTCTAATATGTCAATGATCCAGTCATGAAAGGAGCAAAGTACAATCTATAACAGTAAAACAAGTACAACATATGCACAAGTAATGAAACATGACTAACCTGAAACACCATAAATGCAATGAACTACTCAACATAAAACATGAAACAAGCAAGAAGATCATGACATGAAACATGAAACATGAAATCGTGACAAGTGATTTAATATACGTATGAAATATGTGACCGGCTAGCCACACGTGCACAGGTGTGTGATTAGGCTATCAACATGAAATACCTAGGTTGGGCTTTAGTCACATACCCACAGTATTTCTCTTCCATAAATACAAGTAAAAGAAGAAGAGCACATGACAAACACAATAACCAGAATCGTATGACCAATCGTGTAACAACATGTCCAACATAAATACAAGTCTACATTAAGTAAAGAGTCAAAGCTATAGAATATACTGGCCTTGTCCTTGAAAATCAATGTCTCTTAATGTCGCCACCTAGAATACGACAATAATAGATTAGAATCTAATCAATGGCAAGTAGCTAGCTAACTATTTATAAACTAATTCTATTAACTAATTAATATTTATAATATACACGAGCAATTAGAAATTTACTTAGCAAAATAATATTAGAAAATACTTTAAACTATTTATTTAGAAATATTTGCTAGCTAAGATATCATCTAAATATTGGAAAAATAGGTTTTATAATAATATATACATTTGGCAAATTTACTAATTTATTAGCTATTAAAATATCAACAAAAAATAATAATAATAATAATAATAATAATAATAATAATAATAATAATAATAACCCAAAGCCTAACACCAGCCCAAAGTCCAAAGTCTGGCCCACAGCCCATAACCCAAAGCCCTCTCCCTTCTTCTTTCATTTTTATTTTCTTTCTACTAACAAAGGCCCAAACGTCCTGGCCCATCTACTTGGGCCCAACACCCATCCACCATACTACTGCTACTACTGTCTTTTTTTCTTTAAAGCCTAGCGGCCTGGCCCAACCATAGGCCCAACCTGCTTCTTTAACCCCAAACATGGTAAAGCAACATGAATATAAAAGTATGAGAACATGCATACAAACTATACTGTACATGTTGGCAAGGCATACATGCTTGGAGTTTGCCCAATCTGTGTTGATTCTGCGAAGACCAAAAGTCGTATCCAAACCTCGGCATGAACTATAGTTGCTACAGTCCTCAAAGAATCTGCTAGAGCCCAAGACAGACAACCAAAAATCACATACCACACATGCATCTAATAAAGTCCTTATTAGGCTTTATTTATGAAAAGTAGTTTCTTCTGTACAGTCGATATATATTTAGAAACTTATTTTGATTATTATAATTACACCGATAACACTTCTAAATAATAATATAGATATAACATAAGTTCATAGATAATATTCAGAAAGCAATTAAATGTTTATTTTGAAAATAGTTTTATTTGAAAATTTATATCTTTGATAATACTTATATCCTCTAAAATAGGTATTTTAACTTGCTAGAAGGCATATGTACAAAAGATCATTTATAAATATTTATCTTTACAAATATTCCTATAAATATTTAATTAACGACTTTAAGTATCTAACCAAGAAACTTATAATATGACTAAATTATCTAAATTATTATTACTAACCATAAATAACTATGTCCAAATACCTGATGGAACCATTAAATTCATAGACAACAACACACATGTTTCCATGAGATATCGGGATCTAGTTTTATGATTTACGACTTCCAAAATGCTCGATTAAGTCCCTACATCAATCCATGCATATAAATCATCTAAAATTATAAAAACAATAATTTAAGTATAATTTGTATAGAATTAATCTCTGAATGATAGATTTAGAATTTTAAGAAAAATTTATGACTAGTTGACTTTTATATCAACTAGTCTATACGAAACTTGTTCGGAACATCACCAAACTTCTAATATAACTTAGGTACATGAAATAATATTTTAGAACATAATTATTCTGATTATTTTATGGAAATTAAACTTTGATTCCAGGGCCAAATTAATCACAAAGTTTTAACTATTCTATGTCAGCAACTTACCCGAAAAGCTAGTATTTTGACCCCTATTTTTCTCGATCAGATGTAAGATGATAAAATCATGAAAATATGGTTCAAATCATATTTTATAGTAATAATTAAATTCAGTTTTGGAAATTCCTAACAATTTCCTAAAGTTTTGCATTAATGGTGCTTAAAACTAGCTCTGCCGTAATCCAATTTCTCAACAATCCAACATGCAACTTCTAGGGATAAAAATATAGGATAAAAGACATCAAAATATAATTTATATGATTTTAAACTCATATTTCAACAGAATTATAAGCATGGGATTTGAGATGGAAAAAGTCGAAATCTTTACTGAAATCCTTTGCTAGAAGGGTTGTGGGTGCTTCTCCTTGCCAAAGATACCAATTTTCTTACTTTGCTTGCTTGCTAACCCCTTCTTCATGTGTTTTAAGGTACTGGGAATGGTTCTTAAAGGATGGTAAAGGTGGTACTTTTTGGAGGTTTAATGGAGTTTTGGTATAGAGACGAGTTAAAGAAGAGACTTTTAGTTGATGTAGATGGATGAGAAGTTGTATGGAAGGGTTGGAAGGAGAAGGGATGATGAGGGGCTGCTATTTTCTAAATTTTTGAGATAGGGTGGCTTTGGGCTTAATTAGAATAGATTTATGGGTGTTTAATTGTCCCAAAAGGAAGGGGGTTGATCTTAGGGTGTTCGACCATGGAAAGGATCGACTTTGTTTTAGGTAGGGTGTTGGTTGTTTAGGATAGTTAATGCCAACTAAGTTTATATATATGTACCATATATATTACAACTTCTATATATATATATATATATATATATATATATATATATATTTGAAAAAAAATATATATATATATATATATATATATATATATATATATATATATATTTGAAGAATGGGTACTTTTATTGATATGTAAACCAATTACAACTCACATACAGCTCATATTACAGATTCTCAACTCATAGACTGTGACCAAGGGTTAAGCTTTCATGATGTGTGCATCGTTCTCTATGTTGTTTATAATCCCCTGCATGACCATTGCAGCACCTTCGAATATTCTTCTGTTTCTCTCCCGTCGTATATGCCATATTGTTGATAGTAGTCTAATTCTTGCCTTGTTGTATATATCCGATCCCTGCCTCTTTAATGCAAGAATCTTCTTGAACACTCTCGGGAGCTCCTCTCTGGTATAACCCAGGATGCCCAATTTATTCTTGCAGTTTTGCCATATTTAACCTGTTGTGGGACATTGGAAGCAAATGTGATCCCGCGATTCCACTCCTCCTCCGCAAAGCACACAAACTGGGTTATCAATAGGTATACCAAACCTGATCATTCTCTCACAAGTAAGTAATCTATCTCGTATTGCTTTGTAAGAACATAGTTTCATCTTGGTGGCCACCTTACGCGTCCAAACTATGTTTGCCGAAGCTACCTGCAGGAGGCGTTGGCGCAGTTGCTCGTAAGTATTTTAGTAGAGAATTTCCCGTTACTTGCTCTTCCCCAGGCCCATGTACCATTTTGTGCATCTGTGTGTATAGGGATTCTCATGATATCCTGCACATTCCATTGGTCGACCGAGTGTGCTTCAGGTGTCCACCTGTCTCCTTGAATGAGCACCGACAGCGCCTCCTCTTGATTGAACAATTCAAACATCGGCCACCCCCAACGCTCTATCATGCTGTGGTGATCCAGCCATGGATCCATCCATAGAATAGTGCTCCAGCCGTCGTAGATCACTCGACTAATAAGCTGCTTCAATTTGGGACGAACACGAAGTATATTTTTATAGGTAACATAATAGTTGTTGTTCGACACTTGCACCCCGAAGTTGGTAGACCGTGAATACCGACATGTCATCCAGTTTGCCCACGTAGACTCTTGTTCGAGCAGCTGCCAGGCTATCGTGAGATGCGCAACTTCACGTAAGAACTGTAATGATCGTAACACATTATTCAACCACATTATAATTGTAACATTTGTTGTACTATGTTTATTTTAATTTTGAGGACGAGATTTTTATAAGTAGGGTAGGATGAAAAACCCCTAAAAAAATTTAAAATTTATTTTTAGGTATTTTTGTTCCTTAGAAGATTTGTATATCATATTAAATTTAATTGTTATTATCCATATTAAATATCAAAACCTTTTATTTTATTTGATTTTAACAGTTGTAGTTCTTAATTAGTAAAATGGTTTTAAACTATTTTCTACGATTTTGGGAATATCGAGAACTAGCAAGTGACTATGGTTTATGGGGTAAATGCATATTTCGTAAAAAAAATTACCAACAAAATTTTAGAAAAATATATTTATTTTAGAAATCTTGTAGGAATTATTTTTTTCTGAACAAATGCTATATTACAGGTATGCATAAAATTGTACAAGTTTATGTCAGAAAAACATTTATAATTTATAATTTATAATTTTTATTTTAAAGAAATTTTATTTTTAATGTTTTATGATATTTTCTGAATTTTTTAAATGCTTATAATTAATGAATGATTTTTTTTGCTAATTAGCTACATTATAAGTAGCCAGTACATATATTGTACATATTACTTGTATAAAATATTTTTTTGAACTATTCTTGTGATTTTAAAAATATTTATAAAATCTATTTACATTTTTAATTAGGTGCGTGTGTATATATATGTGTATATAAGGTGAAGAGAGTAAAAAAAAAGAACCCAAGTACTACTGCTACAGTACTCGACTTCTCCCCGACCCCAAAACCCGCACTTGATGTCGAAACCTTAAGGACTTCGAAAAATTCGAAACACCTCAATCCTACACCAATTTTATTCAAATTTTTTTGTATAGATCCTTATAGGATTCTCTATGATATCAACCCTTCAAAACTAATCTAAACATGACATAAATTAAATAAAAATTAGATTTTAAAACGGTTATATATACGAACCGATCTATAGAGACCTTGGGAAACCCTAAGAAAATTCTTCTACGAGTTTCGAGAGGCGACCCCGAGCACACCCTTACCTGGGCAAGCATCTCTGGACTACCTTCAACCACTGAGGAGACGCCGGAGCGCCGCCGTAGTCGACTGCACGTGCCAGAACAGATTGCCCTGTTCGGTACACCAATTTTCAGGTACCCACCTATCCGATCAAATTTCTCCCTATGCGTTAGATCGTTTCCAATTCTGTAAACTCCTATGGTTACTTTATGTAACCACCTTGAAACCCTATCAACAAGTTTGGATTGAATCGTATTAGATTGAAGGAAAATTCGAACCAAATTCCAAGAAAAATATGTAGATTCGACAATATACCAAGACAGAAAATAGTTTCGACCACTGTTAATTGGAAGGGTGATTCTAGCCAATCCAGTTAGAATTATAAGAAACCTATTTGATCAATCTTATAGACCACCTGACCAGCAACAAAACCCTTTTTACAGTTTTAGAATTCATCCACTATGTATAAAGAAATCAGTTTACAAAAATCAAGAAAAACTAGTTTTAAAACAGTAAAAATTCAGGAAAATTTTTCCGATACGGCCTGCGCCCCGACAAACCGGGCGACATGGTAGCAACCCATAAGCATCGAAAGGCGCATATGGATGTTGTCGTCATGTAGGAACTGACGAAACTCAATTTTGTTATACGTACGCGATGAAATCAATGTGTATATACCAAGATACCGCCGTATCAGCCCTTTGCAAACTAGGCCATAACTTTGTGCCTGTTCGACATATTGAGACAAAACTTGCGCCAACAGGACCGTATCGTTTTTCTAGTCCTGTATGACAAGTTTGGTTCGATTCTGAGAATGTCGACCGGATCGCCTATTTGGCGGGCCCGGAACCCGATCCAACGGGCAAAATTATGCCGACCTGCAGGAATCCAACTTTGGACGTACGGTTGGGTTCGTCTCCTCAAATCGGACCTATAGACATATAGTTTGATGACTTTTTAGACCATTGGTACCGGCACGCTTTTCGGTGCAAAATGGATCCAACGGAGGACATCGTTTTGATCCGAAATTACTATTTTGCTCATGTGTCCAGAATTAAACTTTTGGACAGGCATTTCTTATACATATCATTTATACCAAACATGTTCGTGATGTTTGTTTCAGCGTTCAGAGCTGTTTGTGGATTTTGACTTTTATGCTGACGATTCTGACTGTTGGATTTTGCTACATCTTGCACCACCCTCCGGCAAGATACCTTGCCATCTATTGTCTATGTACTTTAGCTTATATATTGCATGCATTTATTTCATATTTATTTACTACAAGATAAACTGTTCTAAATAGTCTTATCTTTATGCAATTCTACTGCTTATTTGTATTCCATGTTGCTTGTACTATGCCAATTAAACATAGATTAGAGAGACTACCTGTATTCATTGGCCTTGACACAGGTTTGCCACAAAGTCACGAGTTGCTTATAGGTCTCGTACTTGTGTGGTTGGCTGGCCACCGATACGTGGGGACGTTCGTTAGGCTATAACTACTAATAGGATTGCGTGGTTGGCTGGCCACCGTTACGTGGGTCTCTACTAGTAGTTATTAGAGTTAGAGCATTGGACAAGGAGAATACAAGTCGACGTTGACCTCCTCCCTATCTATCGTAGACTCGCTCGACACTGAGGAACGATAGGTAGACTATACTATAGGCTCGCTCGATACTGAAGAATGGTACATAGTGTTTAGACTCGCTATTAAGTATTGTATTGTATTGTATTATTTTATCTTGACTTGACTTGGAGGTTATGTGACCATGAACTATTCTCAAAATGCATTTCCACTTAGAGTGGTTAGGTGACCCTTATCCATTGGGTGTAGGTACCTTTGGTTTGGGTACTTATATCTGATCGCGGCTTGGAACAGTAACTTATCGTGGACTAGTTTGCCACACCTTGTCCTTGTTTGGTTGTAGGTGTGGTTCACTGCTTCGATGAGAAGATACTGAACCTTGTTGTGGTCCGGATACCATATTGGATACATGGCATGGAAATATACTTCATCATGGATTAGGATGCCATCTCTTGTCCTTGTTTGGTTGGAGGGATGGTATGCTAGTTCAAGGGTGGAGTATTGGACCATGTTATAATCTGATTTGACTTATGATTGAGCAATTTATATTCAGTTTATATGGCATAATATTATGTATCTTGTTATGTCCGTCTGAGGACCTAGTGATCGATCCAGGTGTGTGCTATTATCTTTTCGCAGGTGTTCTAGCCAAGGCCGTGATCTTCAATATCCCTTCGAAGATGATTGCTCTTTGATCGTCCTTCACTTCGTTATCAAACTCTTCTATTGCTCATTTATTCCTCTCTTTTAAACAGTTGGTAGTGGATTTGTCTCCGCCCAACATATTATACAAAGACATTTTATAGTTGATTATACGATATCTTTTATTTCTTTATTTTGTGGATGAGATTAGTTGTTATGGTTTCTACTATTTTTTGCAGCTTATGTATACATACGAGGGTTCCATATATTGGATTATGCTTTGTATGTATACAGCTGGCATGTCTACGTTCTCTGTCCTAAGTATTTGGGACTGGGGCGTTACATGTTTTTGTGGTGGCCCATGCAGGTCAAGATAAATTGTTTGGTTACTTTACCATACTAAGCAAGCCTACGTATAGGATTAGAGTATAGGATCTCATCCACATGCTTGACCTCCTACCTCGGTTCCATTTTCGAACTCTCACTTGACTCATCGATTGCATCTTGTTTAATCCTTTCTATTATAAATATTATCTTTCCTTCGTGCTTGATAGGAGTTAGAAGAGTAACTTGTAGGACTCATTGGTTCAATTATACTATTGGTTGAATTTTATAAGTTGGGTAGAGTACCACGTGAACTAGTATTCCCTTCGACCTTATGACCTAGTGTAGAGGATACTACTTGGATTACCTAGACTATAAATCCTTAGGAGACCATACCTCATTTATCAACTAAAGCCTTAGACAAGAAAATCGTAGGATGACTGCATAGGCACGAACACCAGACAAGACTTAGATACTTAAGGAACTTGAATTAGTTGTATTTTCTTTCATCATTATCTCACGTACTCATATTTTACCATCTTGACCAATACTGCTATTATAGCCTAGTTTTGTAAGCTTACTCTTTTATCGAGCTTGTTTCAAGATATATGTTATTTGGGTGCGTCCACTAACATATTGTCTAATCAGGATCGGTGCATGATGGTCTGATCAACCTAGTGCACTTGGTTCGCTCTTTGTATGATTACTCTACATGGATTGAGATATAGTTAAACTCGTCCTTTAAGATCTCATCCATAACGTTTTTGACAACTCCCTTTTGAGCTACTAATTCGTCTTTGAAATCCGTATTTGAAATTTGATCCCAACTCCCTTGAACTCTTATTGTTTTTCGTCACTTATTTCGAAAAAACAACGCTCGTAGACATGAAGTATTCTTCTATGGCCATGAAGGCTATATATACATAATCGTTTCCATCTATTCAAAATCGGAGAACTATCTTCAACTTGATTCATATCTACCATATCACATTATGTCGACTAGTATTCTTTTATAATCCAGAGTCGAGGTACAACATCACGACTTTGAAATTTATTTTTTTTTCTAAAAACCTAAACCTTGCCTTAGTTTTATAGAGTATAGATTATAAGCCTCCTAAATTTTAGGAAATTCATTAGGACTAAAGATTAATTAGGATAAGTTAGTTTCTATTAGGATGATAAACTAGTACCTCATGATCACCTACTTTCAATCTAGATCACTTAGTGTCCTTGACCGTGACGTTGCTATTCGGAGCACGAGACCAGCTGTTACCTTCCAACAAATTCTATATACAAGACCTAGCCGAGTCCACCTCCATGTAGACATATCATGTCCAACTAAAACACATCCCTTGTGCTCTATTTTCAAGATACGACTTTCTGGTCAAAAAGGCTAGCTATGACCCTTACCGTAATACCTATGTACTTTCCGACCTTAATTAGAGATCCAACCTCGACTCAAATCTTTCGACCCAATATATGGTTATGATCTACTCGAAGCCCTCTACGCATATGCCACTAGTGTGCCACAAAATTGAGACCCCATGTGCTACTTAAACTCAAAAGTCATAGAAGGCACATTTTTGGACTTAAAGAACCTAGTTAACCAATCCGATTAGAAACTAGCCCAACCACTTAAGTTGGAACCTATTCTAGGTTATCCTAACCTAATAGAAATGGTTCGGATAGATTTTGGGATCTCGTCCAGCCTATATAGATTAAAATCCAAGACTTAAATCCAAACCAATGATTGGTTCCAACGAAACCAATAAATCATTGGTTTATAACGTATATTTCTATCCGCATCATTTTGATACCACTACCGTGACTTTGGTATTTGGAGCACAACACTAGCCATTTTCTTCTAACAAACTTCACACTCACAAACTAGATGAGCCACTCTACACACATGACATACGTGTCCCACACAAACACATATCTCGTGCTCCAGTTTGATTACACTACATGTCTGACACATTATTCCTTAGAATAAACCACGTATGTCCATTTTTGTTCCATTTGATTTTAACGATGCAATTTCGACACATTCCCTCATAACGACTGGATACCCATAATTCATGCAAAATTAAGAATACCCTTTCTTGTAGAACATAGTGTCAGTTTGGATTCCTTCAATAACAACCTTCTCCATCTTTTCGAAAACCGAGTTATGATTTGATGTACCAACACCCCCTTCATAATCAACCACATTATAATTGTAACATTTGTTGTACTATGTTTATTTTAATTTCGAAAACGAAATTTTTATAAGTTGGGTAGGATGTAAAACCCCTAAAAAAAAATTAAAATTTATTTTTAGGTATTTTTGTTCCTTAGAAGATTGGTATATCGTATTTAAATTTAATTGTTATTATCCATATTAAATATCAAAACCTTTTATTTTATTTTATTTAAACAGTTGTAGTTCTTAATTAGTAAAATGGTTTCAAACTATTTTCTACGATTTTGGGAATATCGAGAACTAGCAAGTGACTATGGTGTATGGGGTAAATACATATTTCGTATAAAAGTTTTACCAACAAAATTTTAGTATTTATTTTAGAAATCTAGTAGGAATTTTTTTCTGAACAAATGCTATATTATAGGTATGGAAAAAATTGTACAAGTTTATGTCAAAAAAACATTTTTAATTATAAATTTTATTTTTAAAAAAAATATTTTTAAAGTTTCATGATATTTTCTAAACTTTTTAAATGCTTACAATTAATTAATGATTTTTTTTGCTAAATAGCTACATTATAAGTAGCTAGTACATATATTTTACATATTACTTGTATAAAATATTTTTTTGAACTATGCTTGTGATTTTGAAAATATTTATAAATTTTTTTACATTTTTAATTAGGGGTGTGTGTGTGTGTGTGTGTGTGTGTGTATATATATATATATATATATATATATATATATATATATATATATATATATATATATATATATATATATATATAAGGTGAAGAGAGAGTGTTAAAAAAAGAAGAAAAAGAACCCAAGTACTACTGCTACAGTACTCGACTTCTCCCCGACCCTAAAACCCGTGCCTGATGCCAAAACCTTAAGTACTTCGAAAAATCTTAAACACCTCAATCCTTCACCAATTTTATTCAAGTTTTTTTTGTAGATTCTTATAGGATTCCCTACGATATCAACCCTTCAAAACTAATCTAAGCCTGATATAAATTCAAATAAAAATCGATTTTTAAAACGGTTATATATACGAACCCATCCATGGAAACCTTGGGAAATCGTAAGAAAATTCTTTTGCGAGTTTCGAGCGGCGACCCTGGGCACACCCTGACCTGGGCGAGCATCTCTGGACTGCCTTCAACCATTGCAGAGACGCCGGAGCGCCGCCGCAGTCGACTGCACATGCTAGAACAGATTGCCCTGTTCGGTACACCGATTTTCAGGTACCCACCTATCCGATCAAATTTCTCCCTATGCATTAGATCGTTTCCAATTCTGTAACTCCTATGGATACTTTATGTGACCACCTCGAAACCCTATCAACTAGTTTGGATTGAATCGTATTAGATTTAAGGGAAATTCGAACCAGATTCCAAGAAAAATATGTGGATTCGACAATATACGAAAACATAAAATAGTTTCGACCACTGCTAATAGGAAGGGTTATTCTAGCCAATCCAGTCGAAATTATAGAAACCTATTTGATCAATCTTATAGAGCACCTGACCAGCATCAAAACCTTTTTTACAGTTTTAGAATTCATCTACTATGTATAAAGAAATTAGTTTACAAAAATCAAGAAAATCTAGTTTTAAAACAGTAGAAATTCAGGAAAAATTTTCAGGTACGGCGTGCGCCCCAACAAACCGAGAGACATGATCGCAACCCATAAACATCGAAAGGCGCGTATGGATGTTGTCGATGTGTAAGAACTGACGGAACTCAATTTCGTTGTGCGTGCGCGACGAAATCAATGCGTATCCGCTAAGATACCCCCGTATCGGTCCTTTGCAAACTAGGCCATAGCTTTGTGCACATTCGTCATATTGAGACGAAACTTATGCCAACAGGACTGTATCATTTTTTTGGTCCTGTATGCCAAGTTTGGTCCGATTCTGAGAAGGTCGACCGCAGCACATATTTGGCGGGCCCGCGACCCGATCCAAACGGCAAAATTGTGCACGACCAGTCGGAATCCATCTTTGGACATACGGTTGGGTTCGCCTCCTCAAATCGGATCTGTAGACATGTAGTTTGACGACTTTAGAAACTGTAGGTACTGGCACGCTTTTCGGTACAAAACGGGTCCAACGGTGGACATCGTTTTAACCCAAAATTACAATTTTGCCCCTGTGTCCAGAATTGGACTTTTGACAGGCAATTCTTACACATATATTTTATCCAAAAAAAGTTTGTGATTTTTGTTTCAGCATTCAGAGCTGTTTTTGGATTTTGACTTTCGTGCCAACGATTCTGACTGTTGGATTTTGCTACATCTCGCACCACCCTCAGACAAGATACCTTGCCATCTACCGTCTACGTACTTTAGCTCTATATTGCATTCATTTATTTCTTATTTATTTACTGCAAGATAAACTGTGCTAAATAGTCTTATCTTTATGCAATTCTACTGCTTATTTATATTCCCTGTTGCTTGCACTATGCCAATTAAACCTAGATTAGAGAGACTACCTGTATTCATTGGCCTTGAAAGATGTTTGCCATGATTCACGAGTCGCATATAGGTCTCGTACTTGCATGGTCGGCTGGCCACCGATACGTGGGAACGTTCGTTAGGCTATAACTACTATTAGGATTGCATGATAGAAGCCTAGTAGTTAATAGAGTTAGAGCATTGGGCGGGGAGAATACAAGTGGACGTTGACATCCTCCCTATCTTTCTTAGACTTGCTCGATACTGAGGAACGATAGGTAAACTATATACTATAGACTCGCTCTATATTGAGGAATGGTATATAGTGTTTAGACTCGCTACTGAATATTGTATTGTATTATTTTATCTTAACTTGACTTGGAGGTTATGCAACCATGCACTATTCTCAAATGCATTTCCACTTAGATTGGTTAGATGACCCTTATCCCTTGGGTGTAGGTACCTTTGGTTTGGGTACTTATATCTGATCGCGGCTTGGAACAGTAACTTATCGCAGACAAGTTCGCTACACATTATCCTTGTTTGGTTGTAGGTGTGGTTCACTACTTCGATGAGAAGGTACTGAACCTTGTTGTGGTTCAGATAACATATTGGATGCATGGCATGGAAATATACTTTATCATGGATTAGGGTGCCTTCTGCTATCCTTGTTTGGTTGGAGGGATGGTACGCTAGTTCATGGGTGGAGTATTGGACCATATTATAATCCGATTTGACTTATTATTGAGCAGTTTATATTCAGTTTATAAGGCATGATATTATGTATCTTGTTACGTCCCTCTGTGGATCTGGTGATCTCTCCAAGTGTGTGCTATTATCCTTTCATAGGTGATCTAGCCAAGGTCGTGATCTTCAATATCCCTTCGAAGATTATTGCTCTTGGATCGTCCTTCACGTCGTTATCAAACTCTTCCATTGTTTATGTGTTCCTCTCTTTTAAACAGTTGGTAGTAGATTTGTCTCCGCCCAACATATTGTACAAAGACATTTCATAGTTGATTATACGATATCTTTTATTTTTTATTTTGTGGATAAGATTAATTTTTATGGTTTCTACTGCATTTTATAGCTTATGTATACATACGAGGGTTCCATATATTGGAGTATGCTTCGTATGTATACAGCTGGCATGTCTACGTTCTTAGTCCTAAGTATTTGGGACTGAGCGTTACACCTGTAATGATCGTAAACCAACTCTGCCTTCCTCCTTTGTTTGCATAATTCCTCCCAAGAAATTGTATGTACACCGCCTCGCCAAACAAAATTGGTGCACAGTTTCTCTATCTTCTGTATTATTTTTCGGGTATAAAAATAGCCCGCATCCAGTAATTAGTGATAGTAAGTATAATTGCATGGATAAGCTCAATACGTCCTCCGAAGGACAGTAGCTGGGCTTGCCCCCTTTCTAATCTGGTTTGGACATATTGGACCAACCCCTGATTGTAGAAGCATGAATAAGTGCAGTTGTGACAAAAGCGCAGGTGATAAGAAGTCGCTGCATACAAACTTCACAAAAGCGCAGGTATCCACAAGCGCAGACAATAACAAAAAATGTCACAACAGACAAAGATGGTACATAAAAAGTTCTATATTAAAATCATGTTTACAAAGATCTATTACAGATTCTTCATGATTACATATAAAGACTAAAACACCTAAAGTCTACAAGTGGATAATCTTCTGAAAGTGCATAGCACCTCAGACGCGCAGCTCGTTAAAGCGAATCACTTCTTCGTCAAAGCAAACCACTTCCTAGCCAGACGTAGAGGAACTCCAATATGGCTAATGATGCAGCCATTGGCCCGAGCCAGAATGCAGTTCCTGCTCGCCACACTACTACGACTCTTGAGCAAGGCAGAGCACAACCTATGGCTCTTCGGATTGGCAATCAATCTAAAGTCGAAAGCTTGGATCTCGAAGACCTCTAAGATGTTGTTCAGGTTAAAACTTCTTATACCAAACGCTCAAGAGCATCTCAAAATCTAGTAGTTGTTGTTCTACAAGGACACAACTTCTTTGAAAGAAGAGACCCACAACCAACAGTCGAATTGTGCAAGGCCAACGGCCATTCGAAGCCAAGTCAGGATCAAGCATGACGGTGGGAATGCTAAGAGACAGTGGACGTAACTATCACTCCCGTTTTTCTTTATACGTATTTTCAGTATACGTGTACGGATTTCTGACAATTGTCAGGTGGCCCATATTTTGACTTGTCCTGTTTAGCTTGATCCTGGTTTAATCTTGCCTTAGTTTATTTGGTTTGGGTCAATATGACTTGACTTGGCTTGGTTTGGTTTATTTTGGTTTGAGATGAGAGGGGTTGCTATATTAGTCAACTATTCTCTCTCTCTTCATTACTCTACTTCATTTACTTCTTCTTCTTCATTACTCCTCCCATCCACCCAAGAAACCCTAGGCAAGTGCAACTTGCTTCATAATGGATCTCCCATTTTTATTTTTCCATTCTCTTTTCCGCTTGATTTTAAGCCTCTTTAGAACTTGGCATTTTTGGTTTTGATGGATAGAATTTTGGAGATCAAGTTTTGATTTTTTTTTTTTTTTTCTTGGTCATGTTGGAAATCCCTGGCTGTAGAAAATCTCGTTTTATGCAATTTAGACCCTTGAAAGTCTCAATTGGGACTTGTTTTGAGGAAGTTATGGTCATGGAAAGTTTTTAGAACTTCTATGGCTGAACTTGCTGTTTGGGGACGGCGAACCACATGCGCCGAAACCCCCATGGGCCCAGGGGGCCATGCACCGTGAAGTCCCGACAACACATATTTTGACTCCGAGCGTGTCATACGCGTAGGTTCCATACGCGTACGTACTGAAGATGCATTGTGAGTCTCCCTTGTGATGCGCCTCTTTAGCCATGCGCTTATATCTGTCCATGTGCCTCTTTAGCTATGCGCTTATATCTGTCCATGCGCCCATGATGGTCCAGTAACTCTCTGGCCATGCGTCTACCTCGGCCATGCGCCTACCTCGACCATGCGCCATCCAGACCCTGGTGTCCATTCTGCCCAGGCGCCCATGCTTGCCTTGGTGCCCATCCATCGTTAGGCGCCCATTGTGATGCGCCTACTCCCTGCACCTTCCTTGTTCTTGCAGTTGGCTACATGTTTTGTTATATACATGTTCCCTGAGTTTTGACCCAACCTGAGCATGACCTGACTTGGCTGTAATACGAACTTGACTTGCACTTGAGCTTTGACTTGGACTTGAACATGATAATTTTAGGCTATGATCTGAACTTGACATGAACACGGCATGATAACTCCTTTGGTTGCCCGTCGTGACGCACTTTTGACCAGTAATTCTTGATATGACAAGTACTTATAGCATGAGCACGATATGTTAACATCAACCCTTTTTGATAATCTTGATAGTGGACCGTCGAGGCGCACTCTTAACAAGCACTCTTGACATAATAAGCAACATGACATAACATGTATAATCTTGATAGTGTCCCGTCGAGGCGCACTCCTAACAAGTAATCTTGACAAGTAACAAGTAGCCTGACATGACATGATAATCTTGAAAGGCTGTTGTGACGGCTATCCTGACTTGCTAAGTAACTCTTCTCTTGACACCGTGGTTGATTCTCTTGATTGTGCCTATACAAACTACCTGTCTCGTCTTGCATCATGTCTAGGACATGGATTCCTAGTTACCATGATGAGGAATTCATAATGAATCTGACTAGGTTAATGACTAAATTGATCAAGTAGTTCATATAGAGAGGTTTTCCCAGTTACAGGCGATCCCCTTATTCCGGCCATACCCGAGGATCTACCTGCCTTCCAAATAGATGGTGAACACTAGACGCAACCCTAGCAACGAGTGGGTTTCTTATTTTGCTCTCCCACTCTATTGTAAAATTATTCTTTTGAGGCGTTTAGCCGCCGAGCAAGTGTTAGCTCGTTTTGAAACTTATATTCTGTCCGCCTAAGGGCTGTAACATGATTGACAAATTCTAGGGTTGATCATGTATGACTTTAACTCTTGCTAGTCTTCATATTTGTATGACTAGCTTTATGAAAAACCCTAATTTCAACCTAATGAAAGATTGTATGATACAGACGCTTCCGCAGGCACAAGCAGTCAAAAAGCAAGGGGTAGCAATTACAATGAGTCTGAGGATGATTGCAACCTACCGGTTTATCCTCAAGACGACAGGACTCAGGCGTCCGAACCAGAGAGCGAAAGATCCACCGTCCCTTCTACCTATCCGCACATGATGTCCATGTTCATGGCCGAAGGCAACAACGTAGACAACAGCGAAGGATCCAGTCAGCAGAAGCGTATAGAGGCCCTTGAGACGGGCTTAAATACATTGAACGATACTATGAAGATCTTTGCTTCCGTCGTCTTGGAGATCAAGGAGAAATTGACACCCACTATATCCACTCCTGCAAACCAAGACCCGGGGACTAATGACGGGTCGAATGCGCCTTACATCCTGAGCTAAGCAGCACCCCCGTCATCTACTCCATCAACAACGGGACCTGCAATGTCGAGTGAAGTACAGCAGGCCCTCAAAGACTTGTACGCTCGCTATGATGCTAAAGAAAAGTAAGAATCACTCGAAAAGATGAGAATTCGGCAACCATATCCTGTCAAATGGAATAACGTGATCTATCCTACCAAATACAATCCGCAGATGCTCACGATATTCGATGCGAAGGAGTCTCCTGGTCGATACTTGCGGTACTTTGCCTCAGTAACCGGGCATCTACCAAAGGACGATGCTCTGCTTACCAACATATTCATAGGAGCTTTGTAGGGGGTAGCCTACGAATGGTTTTACAGCCTCCCGGACAATTGCATCTCGTCATTCGAAGACTTAAAGCGCTTATTCCTCAAATCGATTCTATGAAGGAGGAATGGACATGACAATGTCGACTCTCATGGACATCGTCCAAAGGGAGAAGGAACCTATACGCGCGTACATTGAGTACTTCTGCCAGACAGCCCTAAGGCTACCTCTTGGGAGACCCGAGCCCATGCTTATGGACTCATGCCGCAAAAACATGCTTCCTACAATCAAATTGTGGCACAGTGCCCCATGCATAGAGTGAACGCCTTTCATTACAGAGCCGGATGTGGTGGAAAGAAAGCCCAAGATGCGCAGCTATTGGAATTGAGTTTCCCATCACTAGAAGACAAAGGGAGGCGCTCGTCTAGCAATAACCCCGTTCCCAAGGATGGTAAAGGGAAGCAGGTTATGACCGTCAACATCTCTAAAGGTTCAGTAACAATGAACCCGTAGCCGGCCGAAGCGTAGAGGCCGAAGAGACATACTCCTTCAACGACGAAGACACACTTGAACTCTTTGATATGTTGACAAGGGGTGGAAAGCTTCAACTCCCGCCTCCAAAGTGCCCCGATAAAGTAGAAAAGATAGACAACCAGAAGTATTGCCACTATCACCAGTATGTCCACCATTCAACACGCGATTGCTACGTAATAAAAAGACAAATCCAGTGCCTCATCGACGCCAAAGTCATCTCACTTGAATATGAGAAAAAGACTATTACTGTCAACATGGTCACTCTCCAGTTCGAAAGTTTTCCGAAGTCAGAGGCTCAAGATGGCGTCGTCCCCATCTCGAGAGCAACGATGGAAGTAGTCAATCTTCCACCGGCATGTGACAACGCTCAAGGCCTCATCCCATTTACAATGCCACAAGGCAAAGTTAGGTGGGTCTACCCTGACCTAGCCCCAGACACGATGATGCTGATAGAACTGGGGATTCCCAGGACCCTTACTTTGGTGTCTGTATTGATCGATAGAAAGTTAAACAGATTTAATACATCTTCTAACCCTTCATAGACGAAAACTAGGGTTCACGAATTATACCTGCGGTGGAAAGAAGACAAGTAGTTCCTGGCAATCTCGAGAGGACGACCCCAAGATCTTTTGTACGTATTCCTTCCACGAGTTGGACGTCGTGTCGGCGATGATCTCCCAACCTTTTCTTCTATTTGGCAGCCCTCTCTTTCTCTCCTTACGTAAATCATGAATTTAGAGAAAGCTTCAGATTTCTGATCAGTAATTTGGCGGCCAGAGAATAGAGAATATATATAGGCTACGGTAGGAACCATGAGCAGAAATTAGGGTTAGGCCTCCCAACGGATCTGGATATCCCGTGTTCAGCCCGAAGACACAATCCAGGCCCATTAACAATAGCTCGGTCCACTAATGAGCTATTGTTGCACTACCTCCCTAATCCTAAATTATGTTTGTTGGCTCCATTTATTATATGCTCGTTTGGCTCCCCAAGTTAAGATATCGAATGTCCGTCGATCAAATTAAGTTACTGACAACATCTTTTATCCTTAAGTAGTACCGCTCAACTTTATTTATCATGTCAGATATAATCCACCTGCAGGATTTACATGACATTCCTTACGAGCTCCTTAAGGGGACATCATCAACCCGATGTATCGGGACATGGATTCTATTTATAATCAACATTCCATCATATATACAATGTTATTATCCAATTCATAGAGGTTGTTGACCCATAATGAATATCACTCTTTCATGAGTCAAAGTAATGCATACTGTATATACATGTCTGTTATTATATCTGGATTAAGAGCACAAGCATCCATAATAACAGAGGTATTTGTTCTCTTATGTAGTCAGTACAAAGAGAACAACCTTAAATGATCATGTTCAATACACACAAAGTGTACTAGTGTAAACCTATAGTCAAGATAGACTAATACCATATTACACTACAACCTTTCCAATAGATTGTCCAAGTCAATCTAGGTTGTGAACTATTTATATATTCTATAGGAAACTGATAATATGATCTTCTGTGTGACACCATACACCATATTATCTATAATATAGAATATCAGACATTTGTATTAACACTTGCAACAAATACAATATGCAAACATTTGCCCATATGATTCTCATTCAAAAATTAAGGAAATAAGGTTACTACAAAAGTGTTGCTTTTAGAATATAACCCTAACAATCTCCCACTTATACTCAAAGCAATACTTTTTAGTATACTGTTACAAATCTCCACTTATACTTAAAGCCATGCTGCAACACATCCGACCCTCATTCCCTCAATATGACTATCAAAAGACTTAGATGGTAAGCTCTTTGTAAAGGGATCAGCTAGGTTGTCGGCTGATGCTATCTTGATCACAGCAACTTTTTCTTTTTTTACGAAATCTCGTATCAGGTGGTACTTGCGGTCAATATGTTTACATGTCTTATTGGCTCGTGGTTCCTTCGAGTTTGCAACTGCACCACTATTATCACAATAAAGTGTAATAGACTTAGACAAACTAGGTACCACATCCAAGTCCAACATAAAGTTTCTGAGCCAAACCGCTTCTTTGACTGCCTCAGAGGCTGCCACATACTCAGCTTCCATGGTGGAATCAGCAATACATTTTTGCTTGATACTCCTCCATACAATGGCTACACCTCCCAAAGTAAACACATAACCTGAGGTAGATTTCCTGGAATCCCTATCTGGCTGAAAATCTGAGTCTGTATACCCCAAAGGAACTAAACTATCTGCCTGGTAAACTTGCATATACTCTTTAGTCCTTTTCAGGTACTTCAAAATATGCTTTACGGCAGTCCACTGCTCTTGTCCTGGGTTAGACTGATATCTGCTGACCATGCCTATGGCAAAGCAGATGTCAGGTCTCGTATATAGTATTGCATACATTAAGCTTCCTACTGCTGAAGCATAAGGAACTGCTCTCATGTTCTCTATATCTTTAGGTGTCCTCGGTCACTACTCCTTTGATAGAGCAATTCCATGTCTAAAAGGTAAGAAACCGTTCTTAGAATTTTGCATACTAGAACGAGTTAGTACAGTATCGATATAGAAAGCTTGGGATAAGCCCAACATCCTTTTCTTATGATCTCGTAGATCTTTGATCCAAAGGATGTGACCTATTTCTCCCAAGTCCTTCATATCAAACTGTTTGGATAACCATACCCTTACATCAGATAACACCTTCACAATGTTTCCAATGAACAAGATGTCATCCATATAAAGTACAAGGAATACCACCACATTTCCGTCACACTTTCTGTATACACATAATTCATCATGACATTGATCAAATCCATAGGATTTTATCACCTAATCAAAATATATGTTCCAAGATCTGGAAGCTTACTTAAGTCCATAAATGGACTTTTTGAACTTACAAACAAGATGTTCTTCGTCCTTTTCAATGAACCCGTCTGGTTGCTTCATCTAGATGTCTTCTTCAAGACTTCCATTTAAAGAAAGCTGTCTTGACATCCATTTGCCAAATCTTATAATCGAGATGAGCTGCAATAGATAAAAAAATTCGGATATACTTAAGCATGGCTACTGGAGAAAAGGTTTCCTCATAATTGATACCCTCTCTTTGAGTAAAACCTTTTACAACAAGCCGAGCTTTAAATGTTTCAACCTTACCATCTGATCCTCTTTTTCTCGTATAGACCCACTTGCATCCAATGGCTTTTACACCAACGGGTGGTTCTACAAGCTCCCGGACCTTATTGGAGTTCATAGATTCTATTTCAGTTATCATTGCTTTTTACCAAGACTCTACATCTTTATCTTAGAGTGCTTCGTTGTAGGTACAGGGATCAAAATCTTGTTCCTCAGGGACGAAGTCTGACGACTCTCCCAAGAACATATATTTATCAGGTTGTATCACAACCCTACCACTACGACGCGGCACTATCGGTTGTGGTATAACATTTGTGACACGTTGTGCAGTTAATTGTGGTTCATCCTCTTGTACTGTTGGTACTGAAGTACTTGGTGTCTCACCTCTCAGTTATTCTAGAACAATTCTACTTGTGGGTTTATGGTTCATCACATAGCTTCTTCTAAGAATCGGACATTGGTGCTAATAATGACCTTCTGATCCTTAGGACTATAAAATAAACCTCCTTTCATTCCTCTTGGATAGCCTACAAACAAGCGTACTTCTGTACGAGATTCCAACTTATCTGCTTTCCCATTCAGCATATGTGCTGGACTACCCCAAAATTCGAACATGTTTCAGACTAGGATTACGCCCAATCCACAGCTCTGTGGGAGTAAGAGGTACTGACTTAGAAGGAACCAAGTTTAAAATATAAGCTGCAATCTCTAAGGCATATTCCCAAAACGAATCTGGTAAATTTGAATAACTCATCATTGATCTAACCATCTCCATAAGAGTTCTATTCCTTCTTTCGGCAACACCATTCTACTGGGGCGTTCCAGGTGTAGTCAATTGGGATGTAATCCTAGCCTCTGATAAATAATCACTAAACTCTCCAAAGAGGTACTCGCCACCACGATCTGATCGTAATGACTTGATACATTTTCCATGAAGTTTCTCCGTTTCAGCCTTGTACTCTTTGAATTTCTCAAAGCACTCAGACTTACGGCGCATCAAATAAATGTATGACAAAATATTCAAAGCCACCTCTAGCTTGGCTAGTCATGGGTTCACACAAATCAGAATGAACCAATTCTAATACATCTTTTGCCCTATACCCCTTTGCCGAAAAAGGCCTTTTGTTATTTTTCCTTCCAAGCAGGATTCACAGACTGGTAGTGCCTCCACTTCCAATAAACTCAAAAGTCCATCTTCAACCAGTCTTTGAATCCTTCTTAGGTTAATATGTCCCAATCGCAAGTGCCAAAGATATGTTTGGTTCATACAAGAAAGTTCCTTTCTCTTATCTAAGTTAGATGACATATTATTCATTTTCATAAGTTGCATTGTGGGCGAAACAAGATTAATGACATATAGATTATCAACTAATACACCAGAACAGATAAAATATTTGTTCTTTCTAATAATAATATTTTCATTAAAATAAACTAAATATCCATCCTTAACTAATACAAAAATAGAAATTAAATTCCTTCTAAGTGAAGGTGCATAAAGACAATCTCTCAATGTCAAATACTTATTTCTACCAAAAGATAAAATAACATCTCCTAATGCAATGACCGCTACTTTTGTAGCGTCACCCATGAACAAGCATATCTCTCCATCACTAAGCCGCCTGGTTTCCTAGAGCCCCTGTAATGTATTGCAGACATGATTAGTGGCTCCTGTATTTTCACACCAGGTGCCGGTAGATAACACCGCTAAACATGTTTCAACTATTAGTAAATTAGATATACCTTCTTTTTTCTCTTGTTTGAGAAGTGGACAGTCAGTCTTCCAATGTCCTGACCCTTTGCACTTGAAACATTTGCCTTTAGACTTTTTCACAGTGCCTTGAGGTCACATGCCCTTCTTTGCTGAGTTTGCCTGTTTCTGAATGTTATTATTCTTCTTACCGCCTTTTGGCTTAGAAGTAGAAGCCTTTTCAGAAACAAAAATATGACCACTCTACCTAAAGAGAGATCAGCATCTTGTAGCTCTTTTGCAAGTTCTGCCAAACTATACAACCTTTTGTTCATGTTGTAATTAAGGCAAAAATTGCCAAAACTTTTAGACAGAGTCACGAGAATGATATCGACCTGGGATTCTCCATCGATTTCAGCTCCAAGGATCTCCATCACATTCAGATGACCTATCATCTTGAGAACATGATCCCTTACTGGTGTACCCTCAGCCATTTTTGTATTCATCAAACACTTTATAGCAAACTGCCTAGCTGCTCTACTCTGATGTCTGAAGAGTTTCTTGAGGTTATACATCATGTCATAAGCCGTGGCCATGGCCTAATGCTGATGTTGCAGTACATTTGACATAGATGCCAGAATGTAACACCGCGCCATCTAATCTGCCTTTTTCTACTTCTTATAAGCCTCTTTGACCTCTTCATCAGAGTTAGCATCAGGCTTAGGTGGGCATTCCTCAACAAGTATATATTTGTATTCTTCAACAGTCAAGACAATGTCCAGATTACGTTTTCAGTCAATATAATTAGGTCCAGTAAGTTTGTTTTCTTTATGAATCACCATAAGTGGACTGAAAGAACCCATTTTTGAAATCCTGAAAATAATATAAATAAAAATTATGTAGGGCAAAAACTGTTTGAATTAATTAAATATTGATTCCCTCAAAACAATAATAAGAAATTTACCAACACCTTGAACATCATGAATTTAGCATGCCACGATAGTGTGGACGTATACAAATTCAACTTTGTTCAAGTAGGTACTACCTATTAATTTTACTATCATGTCAACATAACTTTATGACAAATAAACTTAATATGTTGGTCTTGCTCTGGTCATACAAATAATAGCAGTGACTCCGATGGGGAGGATACCATTATTTGTATCTAAGTGTATACCATTACTTAATACTAAGTCCATTACCTTGTAATGAGTTCATTCAGATGGAGAAGTGAACATATACTAGGTAACTTTCTACAATTATCCCGAAGGAAATTTGTACTGGTGACTTATAATTATACTCATCTGATATGGAGGAAGGCACTAAAGCCAACGCGCAATTATAATTAAATCACCTACAAACCAGTAATAGAGACCATTGGATTTATACTAAATAAATATCCTCTCCCACTTAGTTATTTAACAATGAGGGTTTTTCTACTAGTTGATATTATGTCCATGTTGTCCATTATTAATGTAGGCTTAGTTTTTCAAAAAAATTATCCACACAATAATAAACATGCATAATCAGAAAAAAGCAAAATGACAACAAATAAGAGAAAAACATCCAACTATTATGGTCATCTTTTCTGCTCTATCCTCAACTATCCGGTTTAGGTTTTGGCTATCGATTCCTTCATCGAAAACCATCCATCTGCCTCTGGACTGCTTAAAACCAGCATCTCGTCCGGCATCAGAAACAGCTACCACCGCCATCACGATTGATCAAAAATAATTAAGATTACATCAATCATATGCCTCCTAAAGGAGTTCACACATAATCTAGATTAAAAAATAAAATTATAAGCACGATCAATCGTCGTGATTTTAATTATATCCACAGCAACAGCAACATCCACGACATGTCCGTGGTTTAAAACAATCACAAAACAAAACATGCATTGTACCATAATATTTGGATTTAAGATGCCTATAAAACCGAGTTAGAACAGATCTACATCTACCGAATATTACACAACGTAAGTTTTATTAGACAACATGGACGTATCAATCAATACGCAGATCCAAAGTGGCTCTGATACCAATTGATGGAACTGGGGATTCCCAGGACCCTTACTTTGGTATGCGTATTGATCGATAGAAAATTAAACAGATGTAATTCGTGTTCTAACCCTTCATAGGCAAAAACTAGGGTTCACGAATTATACCTGCGGTGGAAAGAAGACAAGTAGTCCCTGGCAATCTCGAGCGGACGACCCCAAGATCTTCTGTACGTATTCCTTCCTCGAGTTGGACGTCATGTGGGCGACGATCTTCCAACATTTTCTTCTCCTTGGCAGCCCTCTCTTACTCTCCATACGTGAATCACGAATTTAGAGAAAGCTTCAGATTTCTGATGAGTAATTTGGCAGCCAGAGAATATGGGATATATATAGGCTACGATAGGGACCATGAGAAGAAATTAAGGTTAGGCCTCCTAACAGATCTGGATATTCCGTGTTCAGCCCGAACACACAATCCAGGCCCATTAACAATAGCTCGGTCCACTAATGAGCTATTGTTGCACTACCTTCCTATTCCCAAATTATGTTTGTGGGCTCCTTTTATTATATGCTCGTTTGGCTCCCCATGTTAAGATATTGAATGTCCATCGATCAAATTAAGTTACTGACAACTATATTGAATCGACATCTATTATCCTTAAGTAGTACCGCTCAACCTTATTTGTCATGTCAGATATAATCCACCTGCAGGGTTTACATAAAAATCATTATGAGCTCCTTAAGGGGACATCATCAACCCGATGTATCGGGATATGGATTCCAATTATAATCAACAGTCCATCATATATACAATATGATTACCTAATTCATAGAGGTTGTTGGCCCATAATGAATCTTACTCTTTCATGAGTTAAAGTAATGCACACTGCATATACATGTCTGTTATTATATTCGGATTAAGAGCACAAGCATTCATAATAACAGAGGTGTTTGTTCTCTTATGTAGTCAATACAAAGAGAACAACCTCAAGTGGTCCTGTTCAATACACACAAAGTGTACTAGTGTAAACCTATAGTCAAGATAGACAAATACCAGATTATACTACAACCTTTCCAATAGATTGTCCAAGTCCATCTAGGTTATGAACTATTTATATATTCCATAGGGAACCGATAATATAATCTTCTGTTTGACACCACACACCATATTATCTACAATATAGAATATCAGACATTTGCATTAACACTTGCTACAAATACAATATGCAAACATTTGCCCATATGATTCTCATTCAAAACATAAGGAAATAAGATTACTACAAATGTGATGCTTTTAGTAAATAACCCTAACAGATGCATGCAGTGCACTCTGTCAAAAAAAGAAAATCAAATCATGTCGCATGGTCTCTACATCGACTGATGACACTCTGGTTACCACTCGCTCGGCTCACTAGCAAGAAGGTAACCAAGCTCCAGAGGAAGAAACATTTCTACCGTTTGCGGCCTCTGCCACCGAGGCGTCCGACGCAGGCCCGTCTCAGGCCCCTACCGCAGATAAACAGAGGTAGAAGGTGGTTCGCTTTGACAAACCTCTGAGGAAAGACTCAACTATAGGACCGATCAAGCCCTACAACTTCGATATATTGGCACAACTTGCCAATACTTCGGCTCGGCTGTCACTATAAGAGCTCCTCCGTCTCTCCAAAGAGACTCGAGACGAGCTTAGCGAAGCTTTACAGAGTGCTGACTCCTTCCTCACTTAGGTGCAACCACCCAAGTAGGATCCTGCCGCTTGCCCACATTATCACAGTGTAGTCAAGGTGATTCCTAACATCACCTTCACTGAGCAGGACATGTTGCTGAAGAACAACTGACACAATAGGCCCCTGTACTATACGAGGTATGTTGGAGCCATTAAGGTCGATCGCATCCACATTGACCATGGCTCTTCTCTTAGCATCATCCCTCGGAATTTACTCTAATCTTTGGGGATCCCGATGCATCGGCTGACTACGTCAAACACTACAATCAACGGCTTCAACGCTGGAAAGAGTGAGCCCCTGGGCAAGATTTACCTGAAATGCCAAATAGACGATCTCCAGACAAACATGACTTGTTATGTCATTGATGTTGACATAAACTAGAACATGGTACTGGGTCGACCATAGATTCATGAATACATGATCGTGCCCTCCACTCTCCATCAATCTATGCAGTATGTAGCTAGCGACGGGACTATCAAGACCGAGTTCGCAGACATCGATCTGTTTTGAGGACTCGAAGCGTACTGTACAGATGCTGAGCTGTACAAGTCACTTCCATGGGACGATGATGCCAATGATGCCGATGACGAGGCATAAACTGTACCGAAAAGTGTAGCTATGGCAGAAGAACTATTGAGGGTTCGATTAAAGGGGAAACCTCCCAAGACGTCAGCTCCTCTCTTCAGTAAGCTTCGAGGAAAGGCTCCAGCTCGGTCGCCCTTGACAATTTCAGATGCTAGCCAGGAGCCTATGTAAATAAAGCTCCCCCAGAAGGCTCCAAAGCCAACTCTGAGGTTACAGGAACTGCCGACAATAACCCCCTTGGTAGTCAAGTTGAAGGGGAAATCTCCTCCACCTAATTCCATGGCAGTCCTAGTGCTCACATATGAAGAGTTGGGAGACTACATATGTGCCGATACCGAGACACACTCCTTAGATAATGTAATCCCTCGGGATAAGATTTTCCATTTTATTAATAGAAAGTTGTCTTTGAATTACTCGTGTGCATACTGGAACACTAAGTATTTCTTCGACAATGCTCTGTATATGTTACAAACACAAGTGACAATCGCTGATCTCGCAAGCCGAGTTGTCTCTCAGCGAGGCGCCAACTGCTTGGTTCCAGCAAGAAAGAACAAGCAAGAATCCATCTTCTTCGGCTGATTGGAGCATCCTCAGCGGCTGGCTCCAGCAGAACCAGAACCCGATAATGGTAAGGTACAACTCTACTGTTACACTACTCAAGCCAAACACCTTATCCATAAAATGGGTTACGACTTGAACAACGACAGAGGACTGAATTATGGCAAAGGCCGACGCCTTCCTTTACGACTTCGTGCTCCAAAGGGCAAGTTTTAAAATTACTACCAACGTACTCACCGGGGATTAGGTTACGTTACACCCACAACAACTTTGGGAAGCTCAGAGCTGGAGGTCCTGATGCATTCACACTCCTCTGAATCCTCAACTGGAACTCTGATACCAATATCGGCCAAGCCTTCAAAAGGATACTGTCCGTCAATATGGTCTCTGCATATCCCCCAATCGAGGTTGAAGGCCAAATACTCAAATTCTTCGAGTATGAACCCTGGGCTCAGTTCCTGGGATCCCAATAGGAATGGCGCTTCGAATAGCGCAAACCTCCCACTAAAGATGAGGAAATCCAAGTCAAGCTGGGAGATGAGGCTTCCCCTAAACCCATCTTCATCGACAAAAGCTTGATTGGAGAAGACAAAGAATCTCTGATATAACTTATCCGAGAGTACATCGATGTCTTTGCTTGGAGCAATGAAGACATACCGGGTTTAGACCCGTAAGTCGCCATATACCGTTTCAACATCTTACCCGATGCTAAGCCTATCAGACAACAACAACAATATTTCTGCCCCAACATCATGGATGCTATCGAGAAAGAAGTCGACAAACTCATAGAGAGTGGCTTTATTTACAAAGAGCAATATCCGGTTGGGTGGCCAATATTGTCCAAGTCATAAAGAAGAACGGGAAGATTCGGGTCTGCATAGACTTCAGGGATCTCAACTCGACCTATCTAAAAGATGAGTTCCTCCTCCCGATCACTGACGTAATGATTGACAACACTTGTGGCTTCGAACGTATGTCCTTCATAGATGGTTTCACAGGCTACGACCAGATCAAGATGTTCCCTGAAGATGAGAAGCATATTTTATTTCGGACTCCAAAAGGGATAGACTGTTACACGGTAATGCCCTTCGGTTTGAAAAATGCGAGAGCAACATACCAGCGGGCTATAAGCACCATATTCAACAAACAACTCTAAAAAATGGTAGAATGTTATGTGGATGACATTGCCGTTAAAAGCAAGAAGAAATCCAGCCATTTGGACGACTTGAGGACGGTGTTCAACTTGATGTGGACACATCGACTAAAGATGAACCCAACCAAGTCTTTCTTGGGAGTCTCCAGTGGCAAGTTCTTGGGCTTCATCGTCACAGGCAAGGTTATTCATATTGAGCCTGAGAAAACTAAGGCGATCTTGGACATAGCTGTCCTGAAGAATCTCTGTGAGCTTCGAGGACTACAAGGACACTTGGCATATATTAGAAAATTTATAGCAAATCTCTCTGGTCGATGTCAACCCTTCACCAAACTCATGAAGAAAGGAGTTTTTTATGTCTGGGCCAAAGAATGCCAGCACGTGTTCGACGACATCAAAAAGTACTTTACTAGTCCTCTAGTACTGGTGGCACTGGTCGTGGGGAGGCCCTTTCTGCTATATTTTCGAGCTATAGACCATTCTCTCGGTGCTTTGCCAACCCAGAGAAGCAACGAAGGCTATGAACGGGCAATCTACTATTTCAGCGGGACAATGATTGGGGTCGAGCATCGGTATAATCCTGTAGAGAAGGAGTATCTTGCTATGCTCTTTGCCATCCAGAAGATGCGCCATTATGTGGCTGGACAGACAATCTATGTCATCTCCCGAGTCAACCCCCTCAGAGTCCTCATGACTAAGCCAGGGGCTTTAAACTCGCGATTAGCCATATGGGCAATACTCTTGACTCCTTATGACATGGTATTCGTCCCACAAAAGGCAGTCAAGGGCCAAGCATTGGCCGACTTCTTGGCAGCACATCGTGTGCCAGAGATATCAAAGCTCTATGACGACATTCTCGATGAAGTCCTAGAGCCCAATACCATTTCAGATAACTCTGTTTGGCGCATATTCTTTGACGGTGCTTCAAACAGGACCGAAGGGCGAGATCATCGCAGGGGTCGGAGTCGTTCTCATCACTCCCGACGGCCTAGTCATCCACCGTGTATATTCTCTCATAGAGTCATACACCAAATAAAATTGTTGAATATAATGCCATCATCATCGGGCTCCATCTTGCTAAACAGTTGGGGGTTGACTGCATCGAGGCCTATGGTGACTCAAAACTGATTATCAACCAAGTTCGAGGACAATAAGAGATCCGGCATGAAAATTTGGTTCCTTACCACCAGGCAGCAATCAATATCATTTCTACCTTCACAGGGTTCTTTATAAAACATGTACTTCAGTTGCACAACTTGGAGGGCGATGCACTCGCTGGCCTCGTCGTTTCTCTGTAAGCTCCCGCTGGAACCCAATATAGCACCACGGTAATGGGTCGAGAGCTAGTTTGCCCTAAGAACAATCTACATACGTGTCTCAGTTACTCAGTACAAACATACACTAATGTTGACATTCGGGACTGGAGATTCCCCTTCATAGGCTATACAGTCTACAGAATCCTACCCGAAGACCCGAATGAAGCTACTTTTGTCAAAGATGCTCGCTCCAGTTCTTCTACGACATGGCTACCAAAATACTGTATCGTCGTTTATACGATGGACTTCTCCTGTGATTTTTATCTAAGACAGAAGCGCAAGAAGCACTCCGAGAAGTACACGATGGCACCTGTGGGTCTCACTAGCCTAGTCATAAGTTAAAGGATCAACTATGTCGCATGGGTTACTACTGGCCCACCATGATGGCAGACGTCGTGGATCACACAAAAAAGTGTCAGGTATGTCAGTTGCGCGCTGACTTCATCCACCACCTTCTGAGTTTCTACACCCCATGGTGGCCACCTGGCCGTTTGATGCATGGGGAATGGACATCATTGGGCCGATTAGTCCACCGTCCTCCAAAGGACACCGGTTCATCCTCGCCATCATCGACTACTTTTCTAAGTGGGTAGAAGCAGTACCTCTTGCTGAGGTAAAAACCTTGAATGTGATTAACTTTTTTAAGCATCACGTCATATACTACTTCAGAGTTCCCAGAAGGACTATCCACGACAACGGCCCTCACTTCGTGAGCCACGCATTCCATCGATTTTGTGATAAGAATCGGATACAGAATATGGCATCGATGGCTTACAATCCTGCAGTAAATGGACTAGCTAAAGCATTCAACAAGACTATTGTCAGGTTGCTCAAGAAAGTCATATCTTCTAATAAGCACGACTGGAATGAGAAGCTGGGCGAATGTCTGTGGTCTTACTGCACGATAGTTCGGACACCCACGGAGAACATACCATTTTCCTTTGTCTATGGGAGAGAGACGGTGCTCCCTCTGGAGATCTAGATCCCGTCTTTATGGGTAGCCATCACCAACCAGCTGAATGATGAAGACAATCAACGCCGACGGCTACAGGAGTTAGAGGCGTTGGACGAAAAGTGTCTGCTAGCTCAGCAATGGATCGAGCTTTATCAAGCTCGAATTTCTGGGGCCTTAAACAAAAAGGTCCAAGAAAGAACATTCCAAGTGGGTGACCTCGTCTTATCAGTTCAAAGACCGATGGTGATGACTCAAACTACGGCTAGGAAGTTCGATCCCAAATGGGAAGGACCGTTCGTCATATAGACGGTCTACTCCAATAGGGCCTATCGACAGGCCAAACCCAACAACGACTTGCTAATGATGCCAATCAATGGCAAGTTCCTGAAGAAGTACTATGTCTGAGGTCCAAACTGGCATGTATTTCTGCATCCCCCACAGTTGTTCATGAATTCTATTAACGGATTCACCTCTTTCATATTCCCTCAGTAGAGAAAACGTTTCACGTCCATATTACCTCTGAATTGTTATTCTATACCCTAACGAAGTTCGTGCCTATTACGTCCATATTACCTCTGAGTAGTCATTTCTTCCATGATAACCTTATGTTGTCATAACTATCTAGAAAACATTTCACGTCTATACTACCTCTGAATTATTATTCTATACCCCGTTTAAGATTGTGCCTACCATGTCTATATTACCTCTGAGTAGACATCTCTTCCATGACAATACCCCGTGATTGTCATAATTATCTATAGAACCTTTCACGTCCATACTACCTCTGAGTCGTTCTATACACCCATAGAGTCTATCCATGCCATGTCTATATTACCTCTGAGTAAGGAAGATCCTACCACCAAAAATTTCGTGTTTACCATGTCTATATAACCTCTGAGTAAAACACCCTATCCCCAGTGGAGTTATCTCCATCCCCTCACGTCGTACTACCTATGAGGGAATTCTCACTCTTGTATAAGATAGTATATAGCAAAAAGACAAACAGAAAAACAAAGCCAAAATTTTCATTCATAAAATGAAAAGGTTTTTCATTCTTCTGTTACAAAAGAGTCTCTTGAAAAGCGAGATACAAAAAAGACAAGGAGGTTAACATTGAGAAGATCGATACAGGAGTTCTTTTAGTCGACTCCTTAAAAGAGCAACTTGGGGCCCGACCAGTGTTTTGGCTCGACGCTCTGCCTTCTGACGTCGAGCGGCTTCGTCCTCGAGCTGGGACAGGTTTTGGTATGCAAGGACCAGCTCCGCATGACGAACGCAAATTCTTTCCCTCTCTCGATCCAGGGTCTCGAAGCGTTGGCGAAGGACCTCCTGCTGGTCCTTTGACTTCTCCAACTCACTCTCGACGAGAGCCAAAGTCTCTTCCAACTTCCGGATCTGCTGCCGGAGGGCCTCGTACCGTTCCTCCGAGGTTGTACGATGGCAGACCTGAACCTCTTCAGTGTCGGTCACTGCTTCAATTTTGGTCTCAACCTCAGCAAGTTTGTTAGTCAAGGCCTGACATTTCTGTTCGTTCTGAGAAACTTCAGAGGCCATTTTCTCTAGCTCCACAGCAGCCAGGTCAAAAGACCGCGCTCAAGATTTTGAAGCTCTAAGACGATGGCTTCCAATTCCACCAGCAGAGCCTCTATCGCGTCCGCCTTCGCTTCGAACTCTGGATAGTCATGCAGTGCCACCAATTAAGCCCCCACTATAGACCGGGCCCGTCTAAGCGATTGGTTGTCTCGCAAGACACCCTCTATGTCATACATCAAATCATGATGAACTGTGCCCAGAATGAGGTCGGTATGGTACGTATTGTCAACCAAACTCATCGGGGTCACCGGGGATACCGTAATAGAAGGCCCCGGGGCAGAAGTGGCAGCCAACACGTATTTGGGTATTGCAGCCAGAACAGGTGGAGCCGTGACTAGAGCAGAGGCCGTCGACGGTATAGTGACGGTGTGAGCCAACACTGTCTGATGTATAACCGGCTCCTCAGTATGCCACTCGTTGGTTCTTCAACCATCTCTGCGACCGAAGGTGTGTAAACTTGAGCCTGAGCAATCTCAGTGACCGTCTCCTCAATGGTTGGTGTGACCAACCCTTCGGTAGTCTTCCTGATCGGTTTTTTAGCGGCTGGTTCATCCGCGGTCTTCTCGACTAAGTCCATAGCAGGTGGCTCGAGGGAAACCACTTCAGGTAGTTCTGGAGTGACTATATTAGAGGGTTCTTAAACCAGTTCCTAAGTGGTCTTCTTGACCAATTCTTCCACAGACTCCTTGGCCGAGCTCCTAAGGGTTTCATCGACGGGCTCATCAACAGCACCATCGACCGCCATTCCAGTGACCACCTCGGCTGGAATCTCAGTAATCGGCTCGTCAGTGGCCCCATCAACTCGGCCAACCACCTCGTCGACAATAACCGTCGCTGAATCTTCGGTATTCTCTTCAACCACCTTTCGGGGTCGAGGTCTGATGTACGCCAGGAATAATTCTTCCAATACTATTTTTCATTGCCTCCGTGAAAAGGAGGCTCCCTAGGGGAAACAGTGGTAGTACCTTTTGCAACCTCGACCGAACAACCCATCTCAAATCGAGGTTCCCGAACTATGCCTTCATGAAACGCGAGGCTAACCCCGGGTATCACAGTAGAAGCCACTTCTTGATGCGAAGCCATGAGCTCCGAAAAGTCGCGAGTCTCATAATCAAACGAGACAGGTGAAGGAACCTCCTCTAGCCGAACGTTCCCAGCTGCTGCAGTTGTTGGGTCCTCTTCAGGGACATGATCCTCCTCTGACCTCCTCGACTTCCCCTTTGCCTGCACCTGTATAGCAAGGATAAGTGAAAAGTCGCGGGCAAAAATTTGAATCAAAGGAAAACTAAAATATACCTGTGATGTCGATGCAACTAGCGGTGCACTCTACCGCGACGAAGCATAATGCTTGAGTGCCACCCGTTTGATATTCTTGGCAGGAGGAGGGTTCACCGGTGGGGAAGCCCGTCGCTTCGACAAGGAATCCAGGGGCGCTGCATCCTCCCTTCACTCCCGAAAAGTACTAGAATCATCCGAAGACCTACCCCCTGCAGCTTCGAACTCTTGAGACCGCCGCTGGGGCCTCTCAAACTTCGTACCCACAATGAAAATATATTCTCGGTCATAACCTAACGAAAAGTTATTCACCAAACAATGAAACTTTACAGCAGAATACAAGATACGGGGCTCCCCATGCATCTCAGGGAGTATAAATGCTGCTCCAGTAAATCTAGCGTTGTAATAACCCTACGTGCGGGCGCCATCCAACAAGCTGCCTTCATAACCAAGACAAGGGCTTGGATTGTTCATCATAGTCTGGCTGTAGCCAAACTGTCGCACAAAGTGGCTTGACAAATAAGTCCCCAGGTATACCTTTTTTTGACTCCGGTACCCTAGGTGCGAAGGAAGAATGGATAACAACAAACGAAAAGCACTGGTAGTTAGCTCGTTCCTTTCTCCAGCCCGGTCAACAAGCTCATCACCTTCTTGATAGCCACCATAGAAAGGCAAGATCATGTTAAAGCTATAGCCATCCAAGCGGTTTAATGTCCATCTATAGGCAGGGACACCATCGTGGACCCACTTTGACTTATGGTAGTTGTGCAAGGTCACACCCCCGTCCTCATGACTGTCTATGGTGCCGAAAATAATTAAACCAGTGTGATGCAGTGCCAACCAGGCCGTCAGATAATGGTAGGATAGCTCCGCTCAGGAAAATTTGCTATCACACAAGTGATACTCTATTATCTTTTCCGAGAGCTCCCGCAGGCCTCGAAGTGTGTTGCACACCATGGCAGGAAGCAATGTAAGAGAATGGCTGAAGGCCAACCTCACAGCCGGCATGATAAGCTCCCTACTGAGCCGCCCTACGGACCCTGAACCTCCAAAAATGGTGGTCAAGTTTTTATAGAAATGGCCACGGACTATAGAGTTTTGATAGAAGTGTGTTGCACACCTTGCGCCGCTTTCCTACTCACGGTGGTCAAGTTTTGACAGAAATAGCTACGGACTATAGAGTTGGGCTTCCCTTCAGCATCCAACAGGGGAGCTGACACCTTTGCCTTCGCCATTATACCCTCCACCTCGGCAGTGGTATACGCCCTGCGAGTGGTAAAGTGAACCGTTCTGTGTTCTGACTGTACCTCCTTAAAAAAGTACGTTTTTCACGTATTGAAGTGAGGCTGACCCTTTGCGGAGTCCTGGTGCACACACACTTGATGATGGCAAAGCATTTCTTTGTGCACAGCCATCATCTCGGGTTATTTGCCTTCCAGCCCTATGAGCTCATCCTGGATAGGGATATACTCCTCATACGGGTGCTCACCCCAAGGTAGTTTTGAAATGGCGAACATCTCGTGAAGAGCCAACTCCATCTCTCCACGTGACATAAAGAAAGTCCAGGTATGGTGATTGCACAACTCCAGCAAAGCCAAGAACAAAGACTGGTTGATGGGGATTCTATACTTAGTAGCCTCGTCGTAAGCCAGCACTACTCAGATCCTCCTTAAAAGTGTCCAATACCCACCGAGTCAAGTCACCCCACTTTTTTTCATAGTAGACCCAACCCTCAACCCGGTAAGAGTTCGTCGGGTACGTACAACCGGCCGCCAGAAGCCTGTTGGCAAAGATAGAAGCCCCGAATGGATGCACATCCGTGGTAAGATCGCTGAACCTATGACCAAGGAGCATCACCCGCAAGGTGTAGAACACACCGCCCCGAGCGTGCATAAAAGAATCCCTCTCCTTGGAACTCTTGTCTACCATGAAGCGGCCCACGATTAGATACCCCTGACTAGGGATCAGATTCCACTTCATACGTCGTCTTTCGACAAAGCAAGAAAAAACGGACAACGGTAGGTGTCGGTCGCCGGAACATATAAAGGAAGGCCATTGTTCACAAAGTACCAGGATGTCTTGAGTACAAGGTGGTTCGTCTCCTTCAAAGCCAACTTGTTGCCAAAAAGAAAATGAGGCTTTAACATCCCCGTGCCGACACAAAGAGAGGGTGTCAATATGCCCTGATCGAACATGTGACGAAATAAACCCGGACGCTTCTCCTGTATCTGATCCAGTCGTCCATCTAGTTGATCTTCGGCGATCAACCTCCTAGCTGGCTCGACGAGCTCTTGATCGACGTTTGTCTCGAGCGCAGACGGAGAAGTCATAGAGAACCTCATTGAAGAGGGAGGTGGTCACGGAAACTACACAAAAACAAGAACATAAATATGAGATATATCTCAGTGAAACAAGCATCCGTGCAGGTACTACCTAGCAACACTACATTTCAGTAAGCTAGCATCCGTACAGGTACTGCCTCTAACACTGCGCTTCAGTAAGGAAGCATCTGCACAGATGCTACTTAACAGAACTGTATTTCAGCAAGGGAGAATACGCGCAAGCACTGCATAGTAATCCTGCACGTCAGTGAAAACTTTAGCACATCTTGCATTCGTTAAAGTAATGACCATTTGCATTGGTTAAACAGAGCTTCAGCGCATTTACAGACACTCCTCCGAAGAGCCATCGTCCATGCGCATCGGCATGAAAAGCTTCAGCACATCTACGAGACGACACTCCGAGGAGTAGACGCTCATGTGCATTAGCAAAATGAAGGATCAAACTTTATTACTTGCAACAGGCGTCCGTATGTCGCTGTAAATTACGACGCCAATGGCCAGGGAGTCATCAACATCAACGGCCTCTAAAGCTGGCCACTTTTCTCTAGCCTTCTTCGTGCCCGCCGCAATCGCAGCAGGAGCTTTCGTGGTTCTTGATTTCTTGGAAGCCATGGCGGGAAAGCTAGGGTTCGTAGGAAGAAGAAAGCTCTAACAAAAAATTTCTATTGGAAGGAAAAGGAAAGAAAGTTTTTCTCTCTCCAAATAGCCCCTAGTTATTGGGTGCGGCCACGTAAGCAAAAAAAGATAAAATGCTTCGTGCTCGAAGAGACACTTCGGACGACATGGGAATTAAGAGTTGAGATCATGATGGCAATTCCCTAGAAACGATGGCTCAAGGTATTTAATGCAGAAGGCTAAGCGTGACAATAGCCTGTCAGCAAATGTGCTGGGCATTCGTTTGCAAAGGACACGTGTCATGCTTATGTTCAAAGTATTCCGAGCTTGACTCAATTTTGAAACACTTTAAAGGGGGTCTTGTAGAAGCATGGAAAAGTGCAGCCGTGACAAAGGCACATGTGATAAGAGGTCGCTGCATACAAACTTCACAAAAGCGTAGGTATCCACAAGCGCAGACAATAACAAAAAAAGTCACAACAGACAAAGATGGTGCATAAAAAGTTTTTTATTAAAATCATGTTTACAAATATCTATTACAGATTCTTCATGATTACATATAAAGAAATAAACACCTAAAGTCTACAAGTGGACAATCCTCAGAAATTGCGTAGCCCATCAGACATGCAGCTCGTTAAAGCGAATCACTTTCTCGTCAGAGCAAACCACTTCCAAGCCAGACGCGGAGGAACTCCAATATGGCAGATGAAGCAGACATTGGCCCAAGCCAAAATGCAGCTCCTGCTCGCTATACTACTGCAGCTCTTGAGCAGGGCAGAGCATAACCTGTGGCTCTTCGGATTGGCAATCAATCCAAACCCGAAAGTTTAAATCTCGAAGACCTCCAAGATGTTGTTTAGGTTTGAACTCCTCATGCCAAACGCTCAAGAGCATCTCAAAATCCAGTAGATGTTCTTCTATAAGGACAAGGCTTCTTTGAACGAAGAGATCCACAACCAACAGTCGACTTATGCAAGGCTAATGGTCGTTCGAAGCCAAGTCAGGATCAAGCATGACGGTAGGAATGCTAAGAGACAGTGGACGTAACTTTTCAAAAAAGATTCCCTTTATATAGGCTGAGTATGGTCCAACCCATACCATGTGGCCGTCGGTCAAAGACTCCCAGATTAATGGGATGAACCTAGGACTCAGCATAATGAATCTCATTTGATAGGTTCATTTGACTGAATCCTAGGCCACAAATTTCTCGAATTCCCCAAATGATGGCAGAAATTAAAGAAGAGGATGACTGACTCATCCGTTAAAAAAGCAGTCATTAAATTGCTCTTATGACTTCGACAAAAACTAGCTCCTTCGACTCAGAAGTGTATCAACTTTAGCTTGACTCAGAAGCACAGTAACTTCTGTTTGACTCAGAAGCGCAGCTCCTTCGCTTCAACACAGAAGCGCAGCTCCTTCCATCCCACCAAGAAGCGTATCCCATTCAATGGCTCCTTCAGCTGACACTTTGTTGCCTCAAGCACAAGTCTCCTTGTCGCTCAAAAGCGCATTGACTCCACCATCTTTGAAACACAGTCTACTCGTCGCTCCAAAGCACGGTGACTCCGTCGTCTTCGAAACACAGTCTCTTCGTCACATAAAAGCGTAGTGACTCTGTCGTCTTCAAAACACAGTCTACTCGTCGCCATAAAGCATAATGACTCCGTCGCCTGAAGCACAGTCTCCTCATCGCCCAAAAGCGTAGTGACTCAATTGTATTCGAAATGCAGTCTCCTCGTCGCCCAAAAGTGCAGTGATATAAAAGCCTCACCAAAAGTGCAGCTCGTATAGATGCGCAGTCCCATGAGGTGGCATTATTCCATATGGAAAGTCAGGTATCTATATATTTTTAGATATTACCCAACCGGTTTCCCTTAAACCACCGTTCTTAAGATAGAACAGAGTTTAATTCTGTTGATAAGAGCAATATCCTATTGGTTTATTTAAACCACGGATAAGGACGCAGTTTGTTCCTATGGACGTGGGCCATATCCAGTCGGTTTGTTTAAATCAATGGCCTTCTAAGATAAAGAAAAAAAATCTAACTTCGGGAATAGGAACAGAATCTATTCAGGTTCATCTAATCAATACTAAACGCACACCATGTGTCGTTTATTCAGTTATGTTGATAACTTCTGAAGGTCTTGATAAACGAGAATCCCAACAACCGCCACGTGTTAGCTCTATAGCAGCCCTCACCATGCAGCCTCAAGATTCTCTCATATCTCTACGTGCAGCGTTCCTACACAACCCTTATACACATCTTATATGTGCTCCCCTATAAATAAAAGGAGTTTTCCTTCGATCAAGAGGCTTCAAAATCTTTATAACTTTTGTGTCCTCTTGATTGGCAACCCAGAGTTCCAGTCACAAGCACCAGAAAGCCAGAACAAGTTCAACTCGTCGTAAGATCATCAACGGAGTAAAGGAGCCATGTTTGACATGACAAAAGGTTGAAGAAACTTTTTGTATATTTAATGTAAAAAGGAGTACAATCGATTCTTATGCAAAAAAATCTAAGTACAAAAGTTTCTGGAAAAGTGTGACGGTGGAGATCCAGCACTACAGCGGCTCCTTTACTCCGCTGACGATCCGATGATGATATGAGACTTGCTCTGACTTTCTGGTACCTTCGATGGAACTCTAGGGTTGCCGATCAGGAGGACGACAAAGTTGAAGATTTTGATAATTTTGTAGATCTTTTTCTCCTTGTCGGTCATGTTGTTGGGGGAAAACCACTCCTATTTATAGGAGAGAGGGGCACATATGCGATGTACATTAGGGTTTCGAGATATGAAGGAATCTGCCGTCCTTGCACGGTGTTGGCTTCTGTGGCACTGACACGTGGCGGATGTTGATTCCCCTCAAACGAGATCTCTGGTGGTTATGAAAATAACCGAAGGAGGTGACACGTGGCGTTACCGATTTACTTATTCGGATAGAGTCGAGCAAATCTTAGGATATCTCAGATTTGGATTCTATGTAATCTTCGTCTGAGATTTAAATCAATCTAATAAGATATTCGTATTTATCAACTTGATCAATCTCAATCATATCTATGAGAGAGGAGGTTTAAGCAAACCGATTGGGTGGGACCATGTCGTCTGTGCTTCAGACAAGGCTGGCTGCACTTCTAGGACGACGAGTAGACTGTGCTTCTGGAGACGATGGAGCCTCTGTGCTTTAGGGCGACAAGTGGACTATGTTTCGAAGACAACGGAGCTTCTAAGCTTTTAGGGGCAACGAGTAGGCTGTGTTTCGGGTAATATCACTGTGCTTTAGGGCGATAAGTAGGCTGTGCCTTTAGATAGACCATTTTACTGTGCTTTATAGTAGCAATTGAGCTTCTGCTAGAGGCAAACGGTGTCTCCCAAGTCTTTGCTGAGAAAAAGGGGCCATTAAACGGGCCGGGTACTTGGATCGAAGTAGTTGTCTGTACTTCTGAGAGGGGGGTGTACTGTTTGCGCCTTAGAAGCAGAGGAACACAGTGGGGTGCCTACGACTCAGGTTGGAGACGGTTTGGCTTTTAAGTCTTCTTTTCAGGAGAAGTAAATGACTGCCCTTGAATGCAGACTCCTTCTTAATTGCCACTATTTTTTGGGGGATTCCAAGGAGCATTTGAATAGTTTGGAGACACTTGAATGGGCCTATCTGAGATCCATTATGCCGAGTCTTAGGCTCATCCCATTAATGAGGAATTTTGATCGTCGGTCAGGTAGCCTATAGTTTGGACCACTCCTGGTCCTATAAAAGGGGAAGGGTTCCTCTGAAGAGTCACTATCTTCTTTTTGGCACCCTTCACCACCATGTTTGATCTAGACTTAGCTTCACATGGCTGCTGGCCTTGCATAAGTCGGCTGTTGGTTAGGGCTTCTCTCGCCATGTTCTTGTAGAAGAACTCTCTATAGAAGAAGTCGGCACCGCTCTTGAAAGGTATTCAAGTATCCTCCCTAAGGAGTTTGACTCTAGATGACGTCTTGGAGGTCTTAGAAGTCCAATCTACGGGGTTAGGATTGGTTGATCATCCGATGAGCAGTCGGTCGTGCTCTGCCCCACTCATTGAGGGCTGTGGGGCTTCGTCGTGCTGTGGTCTGGGTCTTCCACTGCTTCTGTGTATATTGGAGCCCCAGCTTCTCTCGGTGGCCAGATGATTTGCTCTGATGATATTATGAGTCCGCAGGGAGGAGACTTTGATAGAGACTGTATACATCTCCTATGGTCTTTCTGTCCATGATGATCACACTGTGGAGACTGCTGGGTGAAAACAAACTTCTCGTGGATCTATAGGAGTTTATATTCTCACTTATGTAGCAAAGACTTTGCAATTGATCCCTGTAATTTAGGATTCAGGAAGTTTCATTCTTATGTAAATGCGACAAGTCTGTAATAGATCCTTGTAGCCATGATTAATAAAAAGAGTCTTTTCTGAACTTCATTCTGAGAATGTCTCTGTCTTTGGCTAGTCTGTGCGTCTGATCGCCTGCGCCTGTGAGAAGCTTGAGGGAATAAGGGTACCCGCCTGCACCTATGGATGCTACATTTTTTATGCTTCTACAAGACCCCCTTCAAAGTATTCTGAACTTGAGTCAAGCTCGGGATACTTTGAATAGATGTGTTCCTTTGTAGGCGTGCTGCACATCACGTCTGTTGCCAGGGGGCATCATACCTAGGCTCCGGTTTTAAATGCATTGAGCCGTCTCCTCCTTAAACATGATCATGACTCCTCATTTCTAGAGAACATTCATCAGGACCCTTTTTGAACTTACAACGTCCGAAGCATTTTGTCTTCTCTTGTCGACGTGGTTGTTCCTATAAGTAGGAATATTGGGGGAAGGAGAAATCTTTCTGTTTTCATCTACTCCTCAGAAGTTTTGTCAGAGTTCCTTCTTCTTTTGAACCCTAACTTTTCCCGCCATCGCCCCCAAGAAATCAAGAACTCTGAAAACGCCTACAGCTAACTCCTAGAAAACTCATGGTGAGGCGATCAGTCCTCATCGGTCTGCAATACCTACAAGGGCTAGTCCTCAAATGGCCATAGAACTGACGAGGCCGTCTAGGGCCTCCATCGTAGAAAGAGCTGGAGAAGGGGCGACGAGCAGTCATCAGGTCCAAGGCAAACAGTTGGCCTCTGAGGCCGCCGTCGTCGAACGACCTCCCGTCGAAGGGGAAGTGCCGCCTCCTGTTGTCGGTAAGCTCCTGATCCCGATTCTTGATTTACTGTTACATGTGAATGGCTTCCTTTCGGCCATGTCGTTTCGAAACAATGTTGACGTTCTTGACTTTTTCGACGTTGTTTTGAAGAGGCGCCTGCATTACATTGGCTTAATCGCTTGAATGTTTAGCCAGCGTGCGGCCCTCACTTCCTATTTTTCTGACATCCATTATGCAGTTCCCATGTCTCCATCTCTTTTCGGGGACATCCTCTTGGCCCTAGCCGTCGACAGTGAAGGCAACAGTGCCAGGAGGCACTTCCTAAGTCCACTGCGCAGCAACTCACCTCAGATCAACCAAGGGCTCGTTTGGTCATGATTTGATAGCAGAGGTTCACCTATTTTTGTCGCATGATGGACCGAGGCCGTTTGTCAGGACCTCGTGATGCTGCTGAGATGCTGAAGCCTCGCTTCTTGTTTGGTGACGAGTTGGTGCTACAGGATGCGACGGTCTTGGAAATAACCAAGAATTGGTATTTCGAGAATGACGGTGGCACTCCTTTGTTCCTGCCTTCTGTCTCTCGTCATCTCCCGCTTTCTACCTCCTCTTGACTGTCTGAAGCACGTAGCATGTATTGGGATTTGACCCCAGAGTGTAAGGACCTATTGATTGGTCGCATCGAGGGGGAGGTATGCTCCGACCCGAAGGCTGCTTCCTGGCCGCGCCCGAAGGTTTGTCAACTACGCTGCGTGTCCTGCTCCATGTTCATTTATCTGATGTGTTTACGGCTGAGGCGCATCCCCATCATGCCTTTCTTTTTGCCAATAGACTATTATTTGCCTGCTGTATTTATCCAAAGGGTGGCCTTCATGTCGACGGCTGGATCCATCCTGACTTGGAGTGGAAGGCATTGTCTCTTTGGGTGGTAAAAAAGTTTAAGGGGGACTTGAAGAACGCGAGTATTTACCGTTGTGTTAAGGCCACCATGTACGAGATCGCAGTCAACCGTGCTCTTTTTCTTGCCCTGCTGGAGATGTTCAACTATCACACATGGACATTTTTTACCCCTTGCGGAGAATTAGGCCTGGCTCTTTACGAGATGCGTGCCATCTCAACGTTACCATGAGGAAGTCAGCCTTATGAGGAGTATACTCCCTGTAAGGATGAGTTTTTCGCCATGGAGACTAAGTATCCTGCCATGATGGATGTCTACAAGGAGTTGTTCTGCCACTACTAAGTGTGCAGACACCAGGACAAGGCGCAGGACCCACCTCATATCCAGGCTTGGGTTAACTATATTTTTATCCGACGTCCATCGACGCCAGGGCTGCTTTACTATACCGTACGTCCAACATATATTACTGACAAGGTGGATGACATGATGAGTGCCGTTGGGGTATCGACTCCGTCCGTGGATGCTGAGGGTAATCCTACTTCTGACATTCATAGCCTCTTCAGCCAGATTTTGGTCCAGGTGAGCCCTAAAGCGGCCTTGGCAGCCTTCTTGATGGTGTGGCTGCGGAAGGCCATAGTGCTGGGGGGTTCTGGGCCTGCTGGCCGGATCAGCCAGGACCTGATCTTGCCCGCTGTGAAGCTTGCTTTCAGGAAACCTTTGGCTTTGTTACCGGTGATGGTGTGTAACATCCTGTGCGGCCTATAGGAGTTTTCCTAGAAAATCCTTGATTGTGGTGGAAGCGATGAGGATTTCCTGTCAGTCGAGCTCCCCTATCATTACCTGATGAGTTGGTTAGCTCTGCACCGCCCCGGTCTGATAAATCCCAGTGCCATCTTGGGATACGAGACGGGAGATATGACCCTGTGCAATTACGAGAACGTAGTGTGGGTTCCCCAGGACCTTCCCACTTGTCGGTGGATGCTGGGTCGATTGGGAGAGTACACCATCTACAGGGTTGCGCCCTCCTACAGCAGCTTTCGTTCAGATGAGGGATTGGTGGACAAGAACCTGACCTCAGAGGCATTCTTCTGGTTGCAATCCATTCGTCCTTCCCACCTGGTGTACCGGAGTCAAAATCGGGTGTTCTTAGAGCCTTATTTGCCCAGTCGCTTCGCTCGCCAATTTGGCTATAGCCAAACGATTGGGTAATCCGAGCGTCTATCTTGGCTACAAAGGTGGTCTTTTAGATGGTGCTCGGGCCTGGCATTATTATAATGCCGGTCGTACAGGCGCAGTCTTCACCACTCCTTTGATACAGGGGGAGGCGAGTCTTCTGTACTCTGCTGCCCGACTTTACTGTGTCTATAACACTTTCTTGTCGGAGTACGATCGTCAGCGGAGTCTGCTCAAGGGGACGAAGTTCGAAATAACTCCCTCACCTTTTCTGCTTCTCTATGGGCTGGCGCTCGTTGAGAGCGAAGCTAATGATGGTTCTAGCTCGTCTGAGGAAGAGAGAGAGGAGGAGCGACTCCTCGGTGACCTGCGAGAGTGTCTAATCTTGCCTGGGGAGATCTTCCCTCCTGTAAAAAGAACCAGAATAGCTTCTGCCCTCGCGAAGGGAGTAGCGAATCGTTATGTTGGATCCTCCTCGGGGGTAAGTTCTTCTGCTCTTTGAGATCGCCTATTCTTTTGTAACTTATGATTGTGTGGTTTGAGCAGGTGGGACCCTCATGGTCAGAGCGGCTCCGGGGGCTTTCTGAAGAACCTGTGCCTTATGTGCCTTGAGACATGGAGACAGAGGAGGGGGATGCTACTGCTGCTCGTGTAAAAACCCTAAATTTATACTACAATTTTTTTTTATAAATTTGGTATCGATTTTGTTTTTGTAAATGTACGTCGCGTACGAGTTCGCATTTTCGTATTTGTACGTCGCATACAAAATTACAAGCTGATATATTTTTACAAATATTTTATGAAAAGATTTTTTTATAAGTATTAATATTTGAATTATTGTGTCGCGTCAAATTTTGGCAAACGTTATTTATTTAATATAAAAAATAAAATGATATTTTATAAATGAAATTGATAAGTTAGAAAATTATTGTTTGTGCGAGTGACATGAAATGTCCACTTGATTTTACGAAAACTAATTCTAATTAGTTTAATTATTTATCAAAATATATTTCTAATATTTAAGTAATTATCATGATTTTTGGAATTTAATATTATTATATTTTAATATTTATGAAAAATTTATTCAAAATTTTGTTTAATTTAATACTTGATTAAATATGATAATTTAGATTGGAAAAGATAATATTGGATTTATCGGTTTTATCTTAAAATAGCTTTTGGATTTTATCTATATTAATTTCGATCGAATCGAATAAAGGGGTGATTATCCACATGGAAATTTAACCAAACCCAAGTCCTTATCCAAATCAGAACCACCACCTCCTATATAAGGAGAGGCTCCATACTCTCTTTTCCCCATGATTCCAAAATCTAAAATATCTCCACAAACACAAAGTGCATCGTATTCGTGTCCTCCTTTCCATCCACTATATTTGTTTACAAATTACAGTTATCATCGCCGTGTCAGACCATTCCCGACATGATACTAATTCCACAGCTGTCCCAACGCCGATTCCGTCACTGCTTCCTTCTCCCCTCACCGGAGTCCACCCCGACCACGGCACCTCCTCCCTGTCGTTCCCTCCTAGCCTCGACCACACACCGGCCGCTGGACAACCAAACACCACTACCCGCCGAGCCCGACGACCCTAATTCCTCCGTCTACCCTGCCAGAATGCTGCATCCGCCACCACCATCTTCATCATCATCGCCACCCCCAACAGAACCACAAACCACATCTAATACCACCACCGCGGTGACCGTCGCGGCAGCCAACACAACCACCAAGCACACATCTCCGCCTCCGTCGAACCCCGCTTCCGCCAACCACCTGAAACCCCGACCCTGCCGATGACGACCACCACCAGGCCCATAGCCTACTCCATCCAAAATCCTCATAACCACTACCGTTCCACACCACCCTCATCGCCACCAACGTCACCATCGACCACCGTGACCGACTCCACCAACCACCAGCAAAACCCCACCCAAAAATCGGACTCCACCACCACCATCACAGAAAACAACAAAAACCTACTCACCTCAATGTGACTGCCCCGACCACGACAGCGCCACGGTGGGCTCCCTGTCACGACCCGTACCCTATTTAGGGGCACGAGAACGTGGGTACGTCCAGCCTACGCTGCAGTGTCGGAAGTAGAACGCTGTATAGATCATCTATAACATCTAACATCTAACAACAAGATATATAAACCTGTCATCTCCGCACGGAGATATAATATAACATCTCTACTATATAATCTCAATCACAAGTCCAAGGAAGATAGAGCACAATATGGAATCAGATAAAAGGAAGAAATTGAATATAAATAGAGTTATCACACCACACAAAATAGATGTCCATCACAAATAAATACAAGTTTTGAATATAAATAAGTCTCGTCTAACAATCGGAATAATCCGATATAAACTGAAAGCTATAAAGTACTAAGCTATAACTAAGCACACTCTACTGGACTAGATCCTCCCCTGGCCCCTGTGTGCCACCTTCGTAAGCCTCATAGAAAGTGGGGACAATCATCTATATCATCTGTAATATTTTATCAACATATTCAGTCAAGATGGAACGAGCACATCACCTCTAACAGTTCAAAATAATTGACAAGCGCTATTAGTATGTAATAATAATGAAATTCTTGACGATCAGGTTATAGAGATAATGTACATGGAAAAGACGAGTGTATAAAGAACATACAAAATGTGAAAACAGATAGATATATAATAATGGTAAACCTGTGATGCAAGGTATGTAATAGACAACATAGAGGATTAGTGTCTTTACCAGTGATTTAAAATACCAATTTATCATGTGAACGACTAGAGGGAGATATCCGGTAAACCATACACCTACGTGTGTGTCCGCTATTATTCACGCAAGATCAACGGAATATAAAAGGTATGTTCACATGTCTCCTAGGTATTTCCCTGCCCGACTAGTACAAATGGAATCCAGGTTCTTCGATACGCATTTTATTATTCGTGATAGATGCATTAGTCATGATTTACATTATTCGTGATAGTCATGAAACCACGTTTCTCAAGTCAAGGAATCCATAAAATTCAATCTGTGAGTCCATCGTGTATAGAACATAAATATAACATGCATCACAGGATATATCAACATAATAAAACTATCAGAGAATGTACTCGCCTGATACCCTGAATGACTTATGTGAATCGATGTCCGAACTGATGTCACAGAGTCCTAATTAGAGCAACACATGTTATAAAGAGTTCAATTTGAAATGATAGAAATTTACAATGCAATCTACACGTTTCTAAGTCAATCTAGGTCAAGTCAACTCTTGGTTAACCCTAAGTCAACTCTGGTCCACCTTGGGTCAAACTACGAGTCAAGGTTAAGCTTCTAGGGTTTTGGTCAAACTTAGATTATTGGTCAACATCTATGATTCTTAGGATATATTAATATATATACATACCATATATATCCTTACCCTTATAGTACAATCCTAACACATACATATAGATATCATATATCAAGTATATACATATCCTCACTATGAACCATAACCTATATCTATATACTCTCATAATATATATAGATACTGTATAACCCAAAAATATATATACCTATCTATATAACCCTTCCACAATCTAACATCACCTACTCAAACTCAAACACTTAGACACTAACCCACTAACACTAGGATACCATATCAACTTTGGTCATATCGGCATCCCAATACCAATACCTTAGTTGGCATCCAATACCTTAACTTGGGTAAACCTAACCTTACCTTGATATCTTGATACCTTACCTTGGTACCTTGATACCATACCTTAGTCATAAGGTAAACTAATCATTTACCTTGAAGGTAAAGGTAATTCATATTTACCTTAAGATACTAACTTCATATTAAGAGATACCAAGATACCCCTCAAATATCTAATTAACTATCTAATGTACTAACATAACATCTTAACTAATATCTAACACATAATCTATAAAGACTAACTTGCTAACATACCAATATCTAGAACTAACATAACCTACTAACATATCAATATCTAACATACTAGATATCTAACATCTAACTATCTAACAACATATCAAATATTTAACAAAATACTAACCTCTACTATCTAACTAACACTCATACTAACAAATATTACCTAACAATAATATATATATGTACTATATCATACATATACTCGACAACCTATGATACCTACATTCACTTAATATCCATACTACATAGGTTACACAAAATGTCTATGTCGTATAGTCACTCTTCTACTTAAAATCAATACTGTACCAATTGGGCCTTTACTAAATTCTAGGATTAAAGTATGTTGTAGCCCTTCGTATTAGCTTTCCAAAACTTCAAACGGATCGCATTTTCGTGTCCAGAAGCTCCCGGAATCACGAAAACACCGAAACATGTTCGTCTTTCGTACAACTGACACTCAAACAATTCTACAGAAAGTTTTAGAATGCATTTGACCTATTAATATATATATTTAGAAAGCTAACTTCGATACGGTTCTTTTAAAAAAATGGAAGATTAATCGAAGTTATGATCTAAAAGTTATGACATTTCTAAGTTGCTATGGCTACTAAAAACGTGGATGAATATTATGACGAATTTGGGTTGTTTTGGACAAAAGAAACACATGTAGGCCAAGATACTTGGATACCAACATAGTTATCCAAATGAAACTCATTCTAACCATCCTAACTAAGATAAATCCACTCTCTAACCATTCTAAAACTGAATTTAAAACACAATTAATCCTATTAGGCAATAAACCAAACACATGGGGTGTCCTAATTTGGGATCTATCAAGTAGGACACAAAAGACATATCTAAAATCCTCAAAAGAGCTCCAAATGGCCTCAAACTTGAATCTAATGGGGGTACGTGCATGAGGGTGGATCCTATGGATTAAAAACTAACTAATATGCATAGGAAATCAATTTAGATGGTTGGTTTTACCTATTGGGAGTGGGATCCCAACGATACTCTCAATGACACGGCTCCGATACGAAGATCCTTCCAAAATGGACACTCCTCCTTGTACTTTGCTCCAAATTCTTGCTAGCACCCTCCCTTGGTAGTATGAGAATGTTGGATGGAAGTTTTGATGTAGGAATGTAAGGATTTGGAGATCAAATCAAAGAGGAAAGCTCTCTAATTTGGGGAAGAACACTTTGTGAAGGAAAAGAGGCAAGATGGAATGAAATGAAAGGAAGGGAGGCTAACCTACCTATAGTGGCTACTATTAAACCGTATTGGGCCTTGGGGGAAAGCCTATTAAGGCCTCAACTAGTCATCTTGGTTAATTTTAAGTTAGGTTCAAGTTTGGGATCAAAAGGGTTAAATTTAAGCCTCTAACTTAACCAATCTAACATGTGGGATTAGTCTAATAATTAGTGGAGTTTGTGGGCCATGACTAACTAATCTTGGGGTCCCGTCTAGAGTCTAAGCTACCCGGGTTACTAACACAAGTCGGAACAAAACGAAACTCAAACCCGACTAAACAAATCCCGTAAAATTAACATTAAAATATAAAAATTCCTAAAAAATTAAAATATAAAAAATGACCAAAATCACAATACATCAATTTAAATATTATTAAAATAATCTAAAATTCACCAATTAATCAAAATCCTAAATAATTCAAAAGTCACAAAATGACCAAAATACCCTTAGCCTAAAAAGTGGTAATTAGCTAATCTAATCACATGGGTTAGGCCTCCATGGTCATGGTTAGTCTCTAGGCTAAGCAGCTCTAAGGTTACACTAGCCAAAGAACAAAATCACAAAACACTAATTTAATGATATTAAAATAATCAAAATTTACCAATAAATCAATAACATGATTTAAACCTATTATTAAATAATCAATTTTACAAAAGTTCAAAATTACCCTTATTTTAGAAAAGTGGTGGTTACAAATCTACCCTCCTTAAAAAAATTTCGTCCTCGAAATTAAGATGGCCATACTTCTTCTAGGTTAAACCCCCAACAATCAAGGTCAATATAAATATATCTAATAACATACAAATTGTAGTCCTACTGGTCGTGATTTCACAGTCTCGAACAGGGTCACTATACTATCTATCACAACACAAAATATCCTGATAGATACTAATGGAATCACACAACAAGATGGAAAGAAGAACAGAAAAGACAGACCTGCTAACCCGTCACCTGTAGCATCGGTCGACCCGACTGTCAACGTAAAACCCTTGCCCCTCTGGGGTATATCCCTCTGATGGTGCGGGGCACGGTGCTGCGCTACAAGTGGCCTAGCTCCCTCTATCTAATCCATGATACTCAAGTAACATCCACACTGATAGTCCATTCCATCATACTAGGGCACCATCTATATGGTATCTATTCTGAAATCTGATAATCATACCTATCTATCCAGAACCATGTTAACAGAATCCTCGTTACGCCAGTAAGTACAACAGCGATAATCCATAGAGTCTGCAACTAAGGTACATATCTCTAGAATCATGGTATTTAAAATTTTTGTATTGCTGCTAGCTTGGCTGCAAAAACTTTAAATTCCCACACCCGAGAAATACATCCAAAATATGACTCTATCTCATCGCCAAACCAGCTAATATGGCTGTAGAAGACTCTAGATTCCATGACTGAGTCAATCTAGCCCATAATGTTATCTTGGTAGAAAATTAAGTCAATAATGAATACCAAGAATCAAATTCAATGATGAACAAGGAAGTAGACAAAAACTGTCAGAATCAAATTTCGAGATAGTTTATAATGAGATTCTCAAGGGTCATCCCAGGAATCTTCTCAAGTAGTCCTAATTGTGATTGAATAACTCTTTATACTGCCTAATCCTATATCCTAACAGCAGGCTCGTAGCAGCACTCTAAGTCGAGCACCACTACGAAATCGTACTAGTTGCGACTCTGACCTGCATGGGCCAATACAAAAACGTGTCACGACTCGCATCCTGTTTAGGAGCATGAGAACGTGGGTACGTCCAGCCTACGCCGCAGTGTCGACGGTAGAACGCTGTATAGGTCATCTATAACATCTAACATCTAACAACAAGATATATAAACCTGTCATCTCCGTACGGAGGTATAATATAATATCTCTACTATATAATCTCAATCACAAGTCTAAGGAAGATAGAGCACGATATGGAATCAGATAAAAGAAAAAAACTGAATATAAATAGAGTTATCACACCACACAAAATAGATGTCCAACACAAATAAATACAAGTCCTGAATATAAATAAGTCTCAACTAATAATCGAAATAATCTGATACAAACTGAAAGCTATAAATTACTAAGCTATAACTAAGCACACTCTACTGGACTAGATCCTCCTCTGGCTCCTGTGTGCCACCCTCGTAGGCCTCATAGAAAGTGGGGACAATCATCTATATCATCTGTAATATTTTATCAACATATCCAGTCAAGATAGAACAAGCACATCACCTCTAACAGTTCAAAATAATTGACAAGCACTATGAGTATGTAATAATAATAAAATTCTTGACAATCAGGTTATAGAGATAATGTATATGGAAAAGGCGAGTGTATAAAGAACATGCAAAATGTGAAAATAGGTAGATATATAATAATGGTAAACCTGCCATACAAGGTATGTAATAGACAACTTAGAGGATTAGTGTTTTGACCAGTGATTTAAAATACCAATTTGTCATGTGAACGGCTAGAGGGAGATATCCGACAAACCATATACCTACGTGTGTGGCCGCTATTATTCACGCAAGATCAACGGGATAGAAAGGGTATGTTCACATGACTACTAGGTATTTTCCTTCCCGACCAGTACACATGGAATACAGGTTCTTCGACATGTATTTCATTATTCGTGATAGATGCATTAGTCATTATTTACATTATTCGTAATAGTCGTGAAACCACGTATCTCAAGTCAAGGAATCCATAAAATACCAATCCGTGAGTCCATCGTGTCAGAATCAAGATAGAACACTAATATAACATGCATCACAGGATATATCAACATAATAAAACTATCAGAGAATGTACTCGTCTGATACCCTGAATGACTAATATGAATAGATGTACGAACTGATGTCACAAAGTCCTAATTAGAGTAACACATGTTATATAGAGTTCAATTTGAAATGATAGAAATTTACAATGCAATCTACATGTTTCTAAGTCAATCTAGGTCAAGTCAACTCTTGGTCAACTCGAAGTCAACTCTGGTCCACCTTGGGTCAAACTAGGAGTCAAGGTTAAGCTTTTAGGGTTTTGGTCAAATTTAGATTAGTGGTCAACATCTATGATACTTAGGATATATTAATATATATACATACCACATATATCCTTACCCATATAGTACCACCCTAACATATACATATAGATATCATATGTCAAGTATATGCATATCCTTACTATGAACCATAACCTATATCTATATGCTCTCGTAATATATATAGATACTATATAACTCAAAAATATATATACATATCTATATAACCCTTCCACAATCTAATATCACCTACTCAAACTCAAACACTTAGACACTAACCCACTAACACTAGGATACCATGTCAACCTTGGTCATATCGGCTGGTAGCTGTTAGTGCTAATATCTCTGCCCCTCTTGGTCCTTGGGTCTTTGTCTTTCTCGACTCCCTAAGCAACCCTGAGGATGTCTGCATACGTCGTCGCTCTGCTGGTGGTGACTACCTGGCGAATATAACAAGCGAGTCCCTTCTTGAACCTCCAGGCTCTCTCCTTTGGGGTATTCACTAGGTTCTCTGCAAAACAGCTGAGTCTGCTGAACTCTGAAGTATACTCGTCCACAGTCATGCTGCCCTGCTGTAGTGCCTCGAACTGGTTCCTGAGCTCCTCTCGGGCGACCTCCGGGAAAAAACTTCCCCTTGAATAGACTCTTGAAGTCTTCCCATAGAAGTTGGGAGCGGCTAGCTGGGGCTCCTCTCTGAACCATGCTCTGACGACGTCGTACAGTTGTATGCTAGCTGTCTCAACCTGTAGATCCTCGGGAACTAGGGCGATCTGAAGCAGCCTCTCTGCATTCTCTAGCCACTCGTCGGCGTAGAGAATCTCTTCGGTGCTGTAAAAGCCCATGGGATCGAGATTCTTGAAATCTCTAGTAGTCCCTGGCCTCGCTAGTGGTGCTAGTAAAGCTGGCGGCGCTGGTGGTGCCTCCCTGGTCCTAAGTGCCTCCACCACTGTGGCTCTAAATTGAGTGGCCTGATCACTCTGAACCTTGATAAACCTCTGGAAAATCCCCATCAGGTGGGTGCTGTCAAGGGTGATCGTCTGAGGAAGTGGAGGAGGCGGTGGAAGCTCTGGCACCTCGGGTGCAGTAGGCTCCATGGTCCCGATATTCTGCGTCGTGACCATCCTGAAATAGAAAGACAAACTGTTGATTGCTATGCCCTAAAAATAATAAACAATATAGTAAATATAACCTTAACAATTTTTCTCAATTTCCTATGTTGTGATGAGTTTTTCACAGGCTCCCTAATATCACTCTTTAGCCCAGTTACTATTAGGATGAGACCTGCATGGACCACTACTAAAAACATGTCACGACCCGCTCCCATATAATCAGATACGAGTCGGACACGTCCAGCCTAAGTTAGAGACTCAACGTAGTAAGCTATACTAAGTATCAAAAAAACTCAAATAAAACCATAAAGCAACATCACAGCAATCTACATCGTCCCAGAGTACATCACAATACACCACCATAGGTTCCAGGCATTATTACACCTTTTATACTAAACTGGAGACAAATTCGGATACAAAATATAAAGGTGAAAGTCTAACCCACAAATCCTCACAATACAACATCAAATGAAAAGTCTACTAAGTAAAACTAGTCTAGATGTCATCAGCTCCTAGGTCCTGAGTGGTGTCATCCTGCTCAGCTATTGTCCCGGACTCCTGCCCATAATAGGTATCACATATGGCCTTAAGCTCACATGCAACATATTTAGTCATGAGCAGAGCAAAGTACAATCCATGATAATAAAACAAGTACAACATGGTGAACAAGTAAAAAACAAGGAAACGTGATGAACATGAAAAAGTACATGCATAATCTAAACTAAATATGAAACATGTATCAAAAGATCCTAATATGTGATTTGAAATAGCTACTAGAATATGTGACCAGCTGGGGTAAGCACATGAATAAGAACAATTAATGGTACGACTGAGAATCCCACGTGCACAATGTGAGACCTAGGCTATCAACATGAATCCTAGGTTGGCTTTGGTCACATATCTGTAGTATTTACCCTTTCCAGATACAAGTAAAGAACATGAACCAGAGTACAAGACAAAATCGTGTAACAACGTATCCAATATGATAAGAACATAACATGAAGTAAATGAGTCAAAACCATAGAAGTACTTCCCTTGCTCTAGAAGATCGAGAATAGGGAGAAAGTAATCTCTATGTCCACCTAGCATGAGTATAAGTTGGTTAGGCTCTAAACAATTACTTTAGCTAATTATGGTAATATAGCTAAATTATTTTTTTTACTAACAATGAGCCTAATATATATATTTAACTTAATTAGCTAATTATTTACTAACTATTTAATAACTGTCCAGCAACTCTTTTTGTAAAATATTATGGTAAAATACTAGTACTAGCAAAATATTTAGAATACTAAAATATACCTTATCTAGATTTCTCTAGGACTAGCAAATATTTATTAAGGGTTTTATTTTATTGAAAATTATACAACAGTATCTATAAGGTCAACTAAATTAGTGATAGAGGTTAACCATATGCAAATTAATTATACACCAATAACTATACCTAGTCCAGCGCAAAAAGTCCCGCTGGGCTCAGGTCATGCCAATGGGCCGACCCAGCCCAGTCATAAATTCTTCCTTTTGTTCTTCTTTGCTAAGCCTTCTTGGCTTATTAGCCCAGGTTCACTCTTAATTGCTAATTTGCAACTTCAACAAACAATCTCCCGCGACCAAATTTTAAACTAAAATAGAATGATAGATTTCCCACCAACGGGTGACCTCTGGACATCAGCCATACGACTCTGGGTACAAGTCATGCTCACGAGTCTCTGTGTCCTTCTGAACACAGCACTCGTATACGGCATGGTGTCAAACATATAGTTCACATATCAGAGGAGAATAGAGAACAGAACAACGGGGTATACCTGAGTTTCCACAAGCTGACACCGATCCTCTAGTGTCAAATTTAGACACGACGAGTTCCAACACTTCTAATGGGACAATAGAGCGAACACCTGATGCTCAAGAAAGGAGAACTAAATTTAATTGTCGATTTTGCTTTTCAATAGTTGAAAAAACTAAAAGCAGCAACAGTGATTGTTCTCATAAACCAACACTGGATCAAGAATCATGAAAACGTTGTGGAATTAAAAGTTGAGACAAAATCTTACCGATCGATCCCACAATTCTCACTCGTCTTCGTCCAGCAGTTCAGTTCTGTTCTTAATCCCTATCGAGTGAGAATTTTTGGATCAACAAAACAATTCATCGAGAACTTAGATCTAAAGCATATCGACCAATCCAATAAAGTTAACTCGAACCTGGAGTAATAAACTTACTGAGAATTTCGGATCGAACAGTTGTAGTACAGATAAGGACGGATCTGAAGAAGTTTGTCGATCCAAGAACGCCCGAACTGGTCGTGTGCAATGGCCACACGATAGACATCATTCCAGTCTTCATTCAGACCAAGGGAAGAAACTCGATCAAAAAGAGTATCAAATCAATCGTCACTTGATCTCGAAACAACGCACGAAACTTAATCAAGTCTTACCGATAGTTTGGATCGGACAACCGATAAATATGATGATCTCTCGTGGGAGAGAAGAGCAAATCTGAGAAATCACCGCACCCTACGGATCCGCTTGTCAAACTTGTCGAAGAAGACGATCCGCACGTCACAGTTGTCGCTGAGAGATGTCGGGAGCCGGTGAGGAAGGCCAACACCTAGTCGTCGCTAGTGACGGAGCCACCTAGTCTCCTCGCCGATCCGCCAAGGAGAAAGAAGTGGTCGGAGAAGAGCTTCCTCGCACCGTCATCGGAAATAACTGCGCCTATCCATCGCCGCTCGTTGTGATGTCCACCACCACCATGGCCAAGGTCCAGCGAATTAGGGTTAGGTTTCGGGAGGAGATGCTTGCGAAGGACGAAGGGGCTCTGTTCTCTGAGAATCCACAGGAAAAAAATAGGGAAAATAGAGAATAGTGAGTTTATATATAGTTTAGATAGCAGTAAGCTTTCTTGGAGAGAAGGAAAAAAATGGGAAGGAAATTTAGAAGTGCAGAATTTGGAACTTCCACTTCCATATGGGGCCGAGCAACTCAGATAAAGAAACAAGCTATGAAGGAAAGAATAAGATTTAGTAAAAATATAGTATACCAAACATTATCTAACCATTTTTTTATAAAAATGGTTAAAAATAGATCTAACTAGAATTACTTAAAAGATTGTTCTAGGTTAGCCTTGGTTAATTTAATAGTCAACTATGTGACTAATTTCTAGAGTCTATCTTCCCATTAATCCCTAACAAGGATTAAACCAATAATTCACTCTCATAAACTCATAAGTGAAAATAATGTTAACCTAAATCAAAAATTAACATTCTCCAAAAATACATTAAAATAATTATTTCATAAAATTCTAAAATATCATGAAAATACTAAAATTTATTAATTCCGGGAAAGTTGGGTAACAACTTGGATGTTTTCTATTGGGAAATGACGAGGGAATGTCCTAGAGCAGCTGGGCTCCAAAAACATATGATGATCAAGGGGGGATGAACTCGGTTTTTGAATTCGTAGATTTTTGCTGAAAATGTGGAAGTACATATCGAAGGGCTTCAAGCATAGTACTTCTTTAGGAACTTGCCATTGATTGGCATCATAAACAAGTCCGCGTTAGATTTTGCGAGTCGGTAGGCACCGTTGGAGTACACCGTCTCTATGATGAAGGGACCTTGCTATTTAGGTTTGAACTTCCCGACTGTTTTATGAGTCATTACCATTGGCCTTCGAACTGATAGGACAAGGTCACCCACTTGGAAAGTTCATTGCTTGACTTTCTTGTTGAAAGCCTCGGAGATGCGAGCCTAGTAGAGCTCAATGCGTTGTTGAGATAGGAGCCATTTTTCATCAAGTGCCTCTAACTCTTGCAAACGGCAACGTTGATTGTCTTCCTCTGTCAACTGGTTTGTAATGGACACACGTAGCGAGGGGATCTGGATTTCAAGAGGAAATACGATCTCGCTCCCATACACCAGAGAGAACGGTGTTTTACCTGTAGGAGTCTGAACCGTTGTGCGGTAAACCCAAAAATTTATCGCTAGAAACCCCGAGGAAGAATTTTGCTGGATTCATCTTGAGTTGATGTGCTCGCATGAGATCAAAGACTGTTCTCAGATCCGATAGGTGATCACCTCACCGGTGGCTTTTGACAGTGATGTCATCAACATAACATTCGACTGTCTTGCAGAGGTATTTACGAAAAATGGTACTCATAGCTTGTTGGTATGTCATACTTGCATTCTTCAAGCCAAAGGGCATCACTATGTAATAGTTCACCCCCTTTTTCTCGTCGTCCGAGAACATCTTGATCTGATTATAGCCCGAATATCCGTCCATGAAGAACATGCGTTCAATGCCACAAGTGTTATCGATCATCACGTCGGTGATCGGAAGGGAAAACTCATCTTTCGGACAGACGGCATTGAGGTCCCTGAAGTCGATGCAGACTCAGATCTTCCCATTCTTAATTTTTAGTAACGGGAACGATATTGGCCACCAAATCTAGATGTTGCTCCTCGCGAATAAACCCACTATCTATGAGTTTGTCCAATTATTTCTCAATGGCATCTATGATGTTATGACGGAAGCGTCGCTGTTGCTGCTTAACTGGCTTACCGTTAGGTAAGATGTTAAGCTTGTGCATTACAACTTGTGGGTCCAACCCTAGCATATCTCTATAGCTCCAAACGAAGACGTCGATGTATTCCTTGATAAGCTGTACCAAGGACTCCCGATCTTCCATGTCAGGCTTTTGCTGATGAAGATGGGTTTGGGCGATGATTCATCCCCTAAGTCGATTTGTTTGACTTCATCTTCGGTGGGAAGCTCTCATTGTTCGAACCGAGATTCCATTGAGATCCTAGGCTTTGGGCCCAGGGTTCTTCTTCGAAGAATTCCAACGTCTGGTTGTCGTCTTCTTTTGGAAGATGTGCAGATGTCATGTTGACTGACAACACTTTCCTGAAGATTGGACCGATGCTGGTATCGAAGTCCCAATTAGATGCGTCAGATGAGTGAGAATGCACAACCATTTTAGTTTCTGAACTCTCTTGGGTTGTTACCCCACGTTGAGTGCAATGGTAGTAGTCTTAAGGCTTTCCCTTTTGAACGGGAAGATATAGGGGAAGACGTCGACCTTTTTCGTAGTTCAAGCCTTTACCGCTCTTCAAGTCGTAACCCATCTTTCGGATGAGGCACTACGAGAAAAATGATCATTTACAGCATGCAAAATACGTCATAAATGATCTTTCACGACGTACATTTGTGTACTGTAAAAAATGTTAGTAGCAACATCATAAAATATATATCACAGATATGTAAATAAAAAGTAGAGAGCAGAGAGCAAACGCAAACACAAGGATGTATTCTATTTTTCCTCTTGTGAGGACTAGTCTAGTCGGAAGAACTCTAGCTTCCAGTTGAAATCTACTACGGAAAAATGCCGCAAGTTTTCCTTCGAAGTTCTTGCAATTTCTACAACACGAGCTTTGATCCGAAGTACTCGACCAACATCAATATGAAGTGCCTTTCTTCAATCAAGCCTCTTATTACAATCACTCTAAAACTTCTAGACCGTACCGTACTGGTAAATCGACTAGAGAAATGTAACTGCCTTGGGATTTGAAAATTAATAGCTTAGAACACTTTGGAAGAACGTATTAAGCTTAGAGAGAAGAGAAGAGAGAGGTGTGTTGAAATGAGAAAAATTCTTCTCTATTTATAGGTTTTCCAAAGGAAGAATTCGGGCAGAATTTTTTTAGAGAATCTTGACAAATAGTCGTTGCATCCGTAACTGCAGGATGACCAAGTTTAAAATTCAACGGGCACTAACGGAACTCGGGACGAATTCAGGGCCGAACTCGAGCCAAATTCCCTTGTAGTTCTGTTAGGGTTTTTGTAATTTGGTTTTCGGGATATTTAAAAAGTTTAAGCAGTTTAAGAGCTTTTTCTAAAAAGGGCTATTTTCAAAAACAAAGGATATTTTGAAAATATTTTGGAATAGCCTATTTGCCAGTATGACTCGGTGTATATCGTATTCCTAGACTCAATAAAATATAAAATTACAATAAATATGGAAATACAGACTCATGTGGTAAAAAAGCTTTAGTCTTGAACGGTAGTTGTAGCAGATCTCAGCAATCATCCAAGTAGCCCTTATATCGAGACATGGTTAGATCAATTATTAAAATTAGGTTTAAACATGACCAATGGGCCAACAATCTTCTCCATTTTGATAATTGACAAACCTTGACCGATATAATATCTCTATCTTGATTTAAAAAAGAATTAAAATTTGTAAGGAACTATATGGTACTGTTCTTGACTTATCTATACTGTTTCCTCAAAAAAATTTATCTTGCAAAAAGATGTTAGATCTGTTGACCCAAACTGGATCGCAGTCAACCTAATCTTGATAATTAACAAATCTATATTTGACATGATCCAACTCGACACATATATAGTCAATCAAGCTACAAATCGGACGACTATCACATATCAAGACGGACAATCATCATTGACGACTGCTCGACAAATACTGCAGGAACTTGTCATCGGAAGTCTGTAATTTTTATACTTTTATTGAGTCTAGACTATTGTACGTTGTGTCGCACTGAGTACCTCAACCATAGACTAGATAACCAAAAAGCCCTACAAACAAAAAAAGCCAAACTGCCAAAGCCCAATAGCCAATGAGCATTCTGTCTCCAAGGAGACAGAGTTCGGGCCGAACTCTATATCCTAATTTCTAGGAGCTAATTTTTAGGGATTGCTCATTGCAAGTTGTCCAACGGCCATAATTTTTAAATTTTGGACAGAGTTCTGGCCGAACTCTGCCTCCCAGAACTAGTATATATAGGCACCCTTTTCTTCCATTTCAAATCATCCAATCTTCTCTTCTCTTCTACTATTATAGCCTATACATCATAAAGAGCCATACTCTTCTCATCTACTAGCCACAAAACTTTCCAAGCCTACAAGGTGCTCGGTGCGAGTCAATTAGAAGTTTTGTGGAAGAGTCTTGAAGAAGTCACTTGGAAAATTCCAAGTTTTGCCTCAGCGATCTTTCAAGAAGTTGGCGTGCTCTTCTGTGTAAAGGCACGTGGTTGTAAAGCTATTTCATAAATAGTAGATTTCAATCCTAAGCTAGAGTTCTCAGGCCTTGACTAGTCCTCTACGAGGGAAACCAGGTTTAAAAAAAATTGTCTGCGTATGCTTTCTGATCTTCTTTTAATTTCTGTAATTATACTCTGATTATTTATTTGCTAGATGGGATTGAATAGAGTTGATTTTTTAATTGATCATTATTGTCACAAGTACTCTATTCACCCCTCCTCCCTCTAGAGTTGCCTACACGTACTTCAAGATCTAATTTCTCCCTCGTTGTCTCTTAGCAAAATAATTGCAGAGAGAAGCTCCCTACAATTCAAGCATAAGAAACAAATGTAGAAGAAATAAAAAAGAAGACATAATAACATGTATTTCACAGGCAGTTTGAATGAAGCATAAACTAAAATAATAAATACTATGTAAAGAAAATTGCATACAAGAATAAGAAAGGGAACAATACACACTAAAATAGTAAATGTATACTAATAAGAGTTTGAAAATGTATCAACTCATCAGACAGTCACAGTGCTAATAAAAAAAAGATAAAGTACTATCTTGGAATGTCAGAGCATTTCCAAGCATCCATAGACAAAATAAAGAGTCTAACTGGATAACATCTAGACAATGTATAAAAGCGTCTAGATCAAAATGCCTCAGAGTCATCATCACCAGCGTCAGCAGTGCCACCATGTTCAGAAGGACCAGCTCCAGAAGTGCTAGCTCCATGAGAAGGGTGTGGAGTAGCACCAGAACCACGGTACCAGTCATAAGTATTATCGGGCTCGAAGAAGTGACGAACCGCCTCATCCTCATAGCGGTAGCTAGATACAGTTGGATCTCGGGGAAGAGAACTGGCAGAATAACCAGTCTGAGAAAATCATAGATCCGTAAAGGAATTTGTAAGAGCATGAAACTGACTGGCATCTCGGAACTCGTGTTCCCTCGATGTGTCAGTAATAAACGCTAGCAAATCAGAAAGATGTTGGTGAATACCCTCATAAGACATAGGATAATCCTGAGGAGGTGGAGGTAGAGTAGTTGGAGGAGTAGGAGGAACAGAGTCACGAGCACAAGTGGATAGATCAATGTTAAAGTGTTGAAAGATGATTGAGAGAATCATTGCGTAAGCAAGGTTTCTATGCCTTTCGTGATAACGACCCATCATCTGAATAATCATTTTGGGGACATAAATTGGAATCCCCTTACGAATATGGTATAAAGCAGACATTTCAAGGGTAGTCACATCGTCATTTGAAGTGGATTTGGGCAAGATAGTGGAGTAGACGATGTGATGCAATTCGTAAAATAACTTCAAATTAGCAGCTTTGAACTTTCCAGAATGAACTCGATCAGGAGAGCAGACTTCATTCTTGAAGCTGTTTAAGGTCGTTTCTCATAGAAATTCAAATTTCGTGATATCGTCTAGCGGAGCACCTTTATATGGAATATCAAGAACTTTTGCTATGTCGACATTATTGAATTGAATATCAATGCCAGCAAGACGACTTTTAACAATAAAAGTGTCAAGCGTGAAATTACAATAAAATAAACGAATAGCATTAGTTGTGATAGGATATGAATGAGTAACAAGGTTATGCAATCCTAATGCTTCAAAGTAAGTCCGGTGGGACGGAAAGATAGTCAACTTAATCGGTGTGTCGGGGCATATGTTAAGAACTGAGAAATTTGCATACCATAAAAGTGATTGATCATGGGTTTGGAAGAAAAACCTATTGAATGCCCCATCGTCCGATTGGACCGGCGAAAAGAGTGATCCTTGGATGGGATCCGAAGACGAGGCCTCTTCACTAGCCGCCGTCTTTATCCTCTTGAAGGGGTTGAAGTTCTTAGGCATGATTTCTAGAAAATATATAGAAATCTATGAAATTGAAAAAGAGAGAAGGAGGACGTTATACCTTGTGAAATTTGAGTATATGGAGGAGAATGAGATTCTACGCACGAATCCAAAATTTGGATTGAAAACTCAAAACAATTTGAGAGAAATCAAAGGATGAATAACTAGGATTTTGGAGCTTCGGGCGCGATTGCTGCTGTGTTTTGAGGAGATAGAGGTGATGAATACGAAGGGATCACTTTGGTTTCGACTTAAAACACCCGACACTAACCGAATTCAGTACGAGTTCACTTCGGGTTCTGTTGAGGTATTTTTAAACAGAAATAAATGCAATGCCACTTTATATTCATTAATCCTTTTTCAATTATTTAATTCCAAGTTTAGTTATTTTAAATTTTAATTAATGTAAATAATATTATTTTATGAATTAAATTTTGTTATGCAGCAACTGTTTCAGATTAGCTGTAGGGGTACTGTCCCAGCTAATGGAGATTCACCGGGGAATGCTTAAGTACCGCTTCGCTTCGACCTTGGTCTTGGTGACAGACAAACCCTTTGTAGGCTTCTCTCGAAAGCAGTTTTTGTAAATTGAAAAAATAATTAATAAAACAAAATTAATTAATATTATTGACATCTAAAATTACTAATTCTCGACGTAAATACTTGAGGCGATCTTCTGCTAATAGTTTTGTAAAGATGTCAGCCAATTGGTTCTCTGTGTCTACATATACAAGGTTTATATCTCTATTTGTTTGATGATCTCTAAGAAAATGATGTTGAATCTCAATATGCTTAGTCCGAGAGTGACATACATGATTCTTAGTTAGATTAATTGTGCTAGTGTTATCACAGAAAATGGGTATGTGTGAATATTGTAAACCAAAGTCTTCAAAGGTTTGCTTTATTAACAAAATTTGTGCACAACAAAGTCCTACGACGATATACTCAGCCTTAGTAGTTGATAATGCGGTAGAATTTTGCTTCTTGCTAAACCAAGAGACTAGAGCCTTACCTAGGAAATGACACGTGCCGCCAGATTATAAGCCTTACCTAGGAAATGACACGTGATATTTTTTAATAATGATTTTTTTATACAGAAATATTTTTGTTGTTATTTTCTTAGTTTTAACTCTTGTTATTCTTTTTATTCATTTTATCATTTTTAGCTAGAATACAAGTCTTCATTTATGACGCACAAAAATGCATGTCGTAAATGAGTCTTCATTTATAACTCACACAAATGTATGTCGTAAATGAGCCTTCAATTACAAGGCCCAAAAATGCATATTATAAATGAGTCTTCATTTACAAACGCACAAATGCATGTTGTAAATGAGCATTCAATTACAACGCGCAAAAATGCATGTCGTACCTTCAATTATAACGCAAAAAAATGCATGCCGTAAATGAGACTTCAATTACAACGTGCAAAAATACATGCAGTAAATGAGTCTTCAATTACTATACACAAAAATGCATGTCATAAATGAGTCTTCAATTACAATGCACAAAAATGCATTCCGTAAATGAGACTTCAATTACAACGCACAAAAATGCATGCAGTAAATGAGTCTTCAATTACAATGCACAAAAATGTATGCTGTAAATGAGTCTTCAATTACAACGTGCAAAAACGAATGCCGTAAATGAGTCTTCAATTACGGCGTGCATGTCAAACACGCCGTAAGAAAGGCAAAAAATAACTCTTTTATGACGCACATATTTGCACGCTGTAAAAGAGTGTCATTTATAACGCACAGCAACTGCGCGCCGTAAATTACGCACCATAAATGCTACATTTTCTTGTAGGGAGGTACTTTGCGTGATTAGTATAACGGTATATTTGCAATCTACCATTATCTAGCTCTGTTTCGGTTGGAGAGAGGTCCTGATGACGTTCGACCATGCCGAAGATGATAGGTTTTTGTCCTTATTCTGTGGTAGAACTATGTAATAGAGCCCTCGGTATTGGACAACCCGATTACATGATTGACAGTCGTTACTTGTGTTTGTAACGATCATAAGGCGTTATCTAAAGTATACATAGCATTCCAATATGGAAGATTCGAGCAGTTCAAAGATAGCCTTTTATTGATAAAATAAAGGATGTTGTCCCTGGGAATTACATCGTCAAGAGAAGGTGCATCTATGTTAGCAGATATATACTCTCCTAACTCTTCGTCTGTCAGAACCGAGACAACCTTTTGAGGAAGTGTGGGAGCCTTTTGCCGTACCTTGGCCACCAATAGAGGAGACGTCTTGGCATGAGGAGTTTATGGTGACCTCTTCGAGAGTTTGACCCGAATAGGTTCCTGCTCCTGGGAGTTTGAACACCAAAGAGGCTGGAGCCTTCCCATGCAGTTTTTCCACGAGAGGAGCTGCCACCTGGAAAGATTTCCCCTTAGGCCTCATCTTCAAAGGTGCTTCAGTCGCCATCTCAGCTTCTGTTTCATCCTCTCCATCGGCCTCTCCATCTTAGCTTCATCGTCCGGGTGAACTAATTTGTACAGATTGGAGTCAGTGAAGAATGCTTCGACCCCTCTAAAGGGATCGACATCCGCAAACTTCGTCCTAACTATGTCATTGGTAGACACATATTTTATACATTGGTGGAGGGTAGATGGTACCACCATGTACTCGTGTATCCATAGACGTCCCAGCAAGACATTGTAAGAGATGTCGGCATTGATGACATGGCAAGTCACTTCTGTCTGGAGATCGCCAATATAGAACTTCAGACGGATCTTGCCTAGGGGCACACTCTTTGCAGCATTGAAGCCGCGGATGGTAGTATTAGATGCAATTAGGCAATGCATCGGGATCTCCAAGTTTTGGAGCAAAGTCCGAGGGATGATGCTAAAGGAAGACCCTGGATCAATTTGAATCTGATCCACTTTGATGGCGCCAACATACCCTATGTAATATTGGGAATGATTTCTCCTACACTTTGGTAGTATGGACATGCAGTCAGATCGTCTTTTGGTTGTTGAACCGAACTGATGAAGGACTCAGCATCCTTCAGTGCTTCATATAGAGCATTCTGAGTATCTTTGGATAGTCAGAGAAGCTCGAATAGTGATAGTCGGCTGGAGTATTGGCAAGCTACGCAAATATGTCAAAGTTGTGGGATTTAGTCAACCTCGAAGCACCTTCTTTTTCCACAGGCTTGTCGAAACGAGCCTCCTTTTGCCTCTGTTTGTCTGCTGCTGGAAGTTGAGATGGAGCCTCCTCTTGGGCAGCAGTAGTGGTGATAGGAGGTGCCTCTTTAGTCAGAACCTTCTCCTGTTGAGCGTTCTGTTGTGACTGTGTCACCACTGGAAAGGCTTCCTCCGGAGAGGTCGACAAGACTTGGTCTTCTTGCCTATGATTTTAGTGGTAGGGCATACCATCGGTTGAGTCAATTTTGGAGCTAGATCTGGGTGAACCTATAACGCTCCAGTCCCAAAATACTTAGGATTAAGTATGTAGACATGCCAGCTGCATATGTACAAATTATACTCCAATATATAAAACCCACATTGTATACATAAGCTGTAAAATACAGTAAGCCATGAAAAATAATCTCATCCATAATAAAAAAATAACTGTATAATAAAAATCAACTCTGAATTTATCAGTTGTACAAAATTCGGGCGGAGACAGATCCACCACCAACCATTTAAATGAGAAGAACAATACAAGGAAAGGATGGATAAAAATAGCAAATGATGACCCAAGAGCAAGCCTCCTCGATAGAAAGAGAAGACCACGATCTTGGCTAGAGCACCTGTGAAAATACATGAAAGCACACACCTAGAGAGATCACCAGGTCCTCAGAGGGACGTAACATGATACAGAAAGAACATGCCATAATAAACTGAATATAATATGTCACAAGTCACAAGTAAAATTGTCCCAATCGTAACAAGACCCAATATCTCAACATCGAAACAGTGGACTACCCCTATAACAAAAACAAGGACAATGGGTAACACACTATTACGTGATGCGATATTATTCCATGCTACTAATGGAACGGGGGTGACATGACATTGACTATGGTCTCCTAACCTTTTAGAATGCAATTTAGAAGACATCTCGATGTATGGGCATGTGAAGGCTGACTCCCCTAAGATTAACTCACAACTCACGACACACACACGTCAAGTACCAATACTATCAGCCGGCATAACTCGAGGCTAGCGGCCCACGTGACCCATCAGTCCACATAACTCGAGGCTAGTGACCATTGTGATACGACTACCGTAGTACGTTGTTACTACGACTTTTGGATTTGGGTAGCCCATACATCTAACTGCCTTCTTCCTCCTAAGGGTAACTTACAGAAGGTAGTCCACTAAGACTAGGTCCATATGCATATTAAAAGTCAAGAAGGAAAAATAACTGAAAGCAAAATAAAGTAAACTATAAACAACAAGTAATGGATCCCACTAGTTCAACTGAAAATAAACAGACAATAAATATGCATTAAATAAATAAATAAAGATGCATCTAATTATAAACAGTAAATAAGGCAAGGTATCTTGTCTGAGGTTGTATGTAGAAGAGTAGGATCCAATAGCTCAAACCAGCAAATCGGTGAAGCAGGAAAGCCAAATCTTCCAAACGTTCTCGGAAGCTGAAACAAACACCATGAATGTTTTTGGTAAAAAAGATATGTCTTTAAATGCCTGTCCAAAAGTCCAATTCTAGACACACGGGCAAAATCATAATTTTGGGTCAAAACGATATCCGTCGTTGGACCCGTTTTGCACCAAAAAGCGTGCCAGTACCTATGGTCTCTATAGTCATCAAACTACATGTCTAAGGGTCCAATTTGAGGAGGCGAACCCAACCGTATATAGAAAGTTGGATTCTGGTAGGCCGTGCACAATTTTGTCCGTTGGAGCGGGTCACGGGCCCGCCAAAATAGCATTCCGGTCGACCATCTCAGAATCGGACCAAACTTGGCATGCAGGACCAGAAAAATGATACGGTCCTGTTGGCACAAGTTTTGTTTCGATTTCACGAATGTGCACAAAGTAATTGGCTAATTTGTAAAGAGGCCGATACGGTAAATTTTGACGATTACGTATCAAATTCGTCGCGCACATGCAACCAATTTAAATTCTATCAAAGTCCACACATTCGCGAAGTCGATACGTACCTTTCAATGCTTTCGGTTTGTAACCACGTCACCCGGTTTGTCGGGGCACACGCCATATCGGAGAATTTTTCTAAAATTTTAATTTTAGAAATCTATTTTTTGACAAACTTTAAAATCAAAGATCTTTCTGTACAGAAGATAAAATTTTAATTTACAAGAAAGGTTTTCATCTCCTATAGGTTGTTTACAAGTTTCATTTAATATGTTTTGGGTAACAGCCAATGGGTTGATCGGGATTTGGCCCCAAACAGGGGTACCTGGATTAATTTTATGTCCTATTTTGGGACAGTTTTTCGTCAATGTTGACCTCAATTTTTTGAACGATTGATGACAGTTACTCTCGAACTATTTGAACAGAGTTAGAGAGGGTTTGGTTAGGGACGTACTCGAGAAAACGTCTCACGAATTGATGGACCAGGAAGGTGAGGACATCGTAATGGCGCGAAGACCTGCTGCTGCTGCGGTTGTCCCGCGCGGCTGCTGCCATGCTTGCCGCGCCGGCGGTCGCCGACAGTCATCAGGTGGCGGCGCATGCGCGGTCTGGGTTGAGGCAATCGGGGGTCGAGGGATTGAGGTTGGGATTTCGGTTTAGGGTTTCGTCTTCCCTTTTTTTTCCAACTTACATATATATGCCCTCATATAGATCGAGGTCTGGGGGTTTTGAGTCTAAGTTCGGATTTATGAAAATACTGTTCCCATAAGGGAACAGTGCATGGGCCCCTTTTTTTCCTCCTTTTTTTTAATAAACCTATATAGTTATAAATCCCTTTTTTTATAAACCTAAAATACCAAGAAAATCATAATAATAAATTTTTGTAAAATCTAAAAATATTTACCTCAATATATTCCAATATATATAACCATTTCTTTAATATATATATATATATATATATATATATATATATATATATATATATATATATATATATATATATATATATATATATATATACACTAATACTTTAAAATAAATCTACGAATAATCTGCTAACCTAAAATTTCAAAATAATAAAATATATGCATTTCTAAAATAATCTAATATTTATTTATTTCCTTCTTTTGGGAAGGTACTATGTACATAATGTAAAGAAAACTTATGTTACTGATATTTCCTAATATATAGAATCTTCTAAAAATTTATAAATGCTTAAAACATAATAATAATTTCTAAATAGCTAAAAAAATTATTTTAGTAAAAAAAAACTTCCAACTCATCAATCATGTATAAAATATTTCATTTTTGATATAAATAAAAATCTTTAACTCATTTGACATATTTACTACAACCTTCCAACAACAATTACCTAAACCATGAAATAAATAAAAAATTAAAATTTCAGGGGGTTTACATCCTACCCAACTATAAAAATTTCGTCCTCGAAATTAAAAATAATCTTAATATAAAAATATAAGGAGATTTAATATAAGGGAGGACAGGTACGTCATATCGTAGCATGGTTTTCGAAAGGTTGAAGGGGTGGTTGTAACGGAACCCAAATTGGTGCCATGTTCTACAAGATAGGGTTTACTTGGTTCAAGGCCCTACCCAACTTATAAGAGTGGGCTAACCGTGAAAATCATCGTTAGAGGATTTACAAGAAGAAAATTTTTCAAAAGGGTGGCAAAAGAATATTGGACACTTTCGAACCACAGTCATTGGTCCAAATGGAAGCCTAAATACTGCCATGGCGTTCTTGGTCAATAATTTCTATAGGAGGATTATTATAAATAACATCGTTCTTATCGGCCAAGCTCCAACGAGATGGTAGGAATCTTTTGTTCAAATACAACTAGAATATGTCGATTCGAAGAAATTTCAGTCTTCGCCTAACATAGGTATCAAGAGATGAGATTGAAGAAATTTAGGAAAAGATGAGTTCACGGGCCAAGAGATGAGAATCTATGCTAACTAAAGAAACCTTGCTATAAAATATGATTAAATAAGTGTTTAGAATATTTAAATCATAATGACTAGGGTATGCGGGTTGGTGTTGGGTATCCTGTAGGAGGCATATGCTTGCTTGGGTGGAGTGCATATATCATAGGTGTGATGCGTCTTGCATATATCATGGGTATTCCGTTTAGTTAAGGGAATGGGTCGATACTGTATGGTTAAGATCCATTGGAACAAAAATGGTCATCTGTGGTTTATTCTGAGGGAAATTGTGTCATTCATGTGGTGTAATAGAAATGGAGCACATGAAGGTGTATTTGTATGGGACACGTATGTCACATGTGTGGCTTGATTGGTCTAGTTCATGAGTTTGAAGTTTGTTGGAAAGAAAAGTCTAGTATTGCGCTTCCAATATCAAAGTCACGATAAAGGTTATTAGGTGATACGGATAGGAGTGGCGTTATGAACCACTATTTATAAGTCAATTAGAGCCAATCTATCCCACTCATTGCTAGTTCAAGCACACTATGTTCTAAAGAGGCTTGGAATCTATACACCTCGAAATTCTTATACTCGACCTAAACAAAGACACGATTCTAGGATAGAATGTATTTGCAGAATTCAAGGTGGCGATCTTTTACTGTGGTTATCTAACGCACGAGCAAAAGACTATAAAATGCAATACAAAATCGTATTGCAATTTCTAAACGATTGGAAGAACGGTTATAAATGGAATACAATTCTAAGAGGTAGAGTACACTATGTTCAATGTTCTACGCAACTTATGGAAATTGGTTAATCGTGGGAAACTCAGTAGTAAGACTTCTAATGAAGATCAAATTTCAAGGAGATGTATGAGAATATGAGGTACTCCGGATCGCAGTCATGGACTTTATGGGAAGCCTAAGTATTTCTCAATTAACATTGCCTATGTATTGACCATATTTCATCAAGACAGTAGAAAGCCCTTAGTCAAGCATAACCAAAAATAAGTTGGTACAACATTATTCCATTCATCTCATAGCATAGGCTATAAGAGATATGGTTACAAAATTTATGGAACAAGAATTAGTGGACCAAGAGATGTAGATTACATAATAGGTATAAGGATCTATTTTATCAAGTTTGGTTTTTATAGCCTAAATATGGTGATATGCAAGGATGGGTTTAACTGGGTCTTAATGGATTCCCTAATTGGACATCGATCTTTGATTGAATGAATCATAGGTTTTAATCTATATTGACTGGATGAGGTGCTATGAAATCAATTTGAGCTATTCCTAGTAGGTTAGGGCAATCTTATAGGTTCCAAGTCAAGTGGTCGGGCTAATTTTTCAGCCGGGTTGGTTAACTAGGTTCCTAAAGCCCGAGAATATGCCTTTTATGACTTTTGTGTTTAAGTAGCACAAGAAGACTCAATGGAGTGGTACGCTAGTGGCATGTGCGTAGAGGGCTTCGAGTAGATCACAACCATATATTGGATCGAAAGATTTGAGTCTAGGTTGAGTCTCTAATTGGAGTCAAAAAATATACCGGTATTATGGTAAGGGTTATCATTAGCCATTTTGACATGAAAGTCGTATCATAAAAATAGAGTACAAGAAGACGTGTTTTAGTGGGACATGATATGTCTACATGAAGGTGGAGTCGTCTATGTGTTATATGTGAAATTTGTTGGAAGGTAACAGTTGTTCTCGTGCTCCGAATATAAATGTCACGGTCGGGGACACCAAATGATCTAAATAATAAGTGGGAGTTCATGGGGTACTAATTATCATCCTAATGGAAATTAACTTATCCTGATCAATCGGTAACCTAGTAACTCATAAAATTTAGAAGGCTTAGAATTTATTCACTCCAAAATTTCTTTCACTGAATTAAAACTATGGCACGGTTTTAGGATTAATGAGGTTAGGAAATTTTAAAGTTGTGATATCGTGCCTGGGGCTTTGAGTATTAAGGAATACTACACAATGCGATAGGTAACGTGGTATGGTATATAGGAATCAGTTGGAAGGTGGTTCTCCGATTTCGAATAGATGGAACGATTGTGTAAATATAGCTTCTATGGCCATAGGTGGTATGGCGAAATAAGGGGACATTCTAGGTATAACTTCCCACAAATATGAGCATTTGTTTTTTTGCAGTAAGTAAAATCGAAAAATAATAAAGAGTTTAAGGGAGAGGGAATCAATACGAATACGGGGTTCCAAAGACGATTGAATAATTCAAAAAGAGTTGTCAAGGCAGTTGTAGATGAGTTCATAGAGGCATCGATATCTCAATCCACGTGGGATAATCATATGAAGAGCGAACCAAGTGCACTAAGGTTGATCAGACCATAATATACCGATTCTAATTAGACGATATGTTAGTGGGCGTCCCCAATAAACACACGTCTTGAACAAGCTTGATAAAGAATGAGCTTACAAAAACTAGGCTATAATTGTGGCGTTAGTCAAGCTAGTAAAAATATAAGTACGCAAGATTAATGATTGAAAGAAAAACATAAGTAGTTAAAATTCATCAAACTCTAAGACTCGTCCAGTATTCGTGCCTCTACAGTTGTCCAACTATTTTTCTATCTACGACCTTCGTTGATCCAATAGGGTATGGACCCCTAAGCTCTATAGTCTAATTAATCTTTGGAGTACTCTCTCTAAAGGGTTGCGAGGACAAGGTGAATGATAGGTCATGGGGCATTCTATCCAACTTCTAAGAGTTCAACTAGTAGGGTGATTGAGAATTATACATGTATACCTAATATGAGTCATCTTTCTAACCTTTATCAAGCATGGAAGGAAGATACGAATTACGATAGAAAGGGATCAAACAAGAGGCAAATCCAAGCTGTCAACGAGAGTCCGAGAATGAGATTCAAATGAGGGATCAAGTATGCGGATGAGATCCTAAACTCTAATCCTATCTACAGGCTCACATCGGTACAATAACGTAACCGAAGTGACAAACTCGACCTGTATGGGCCACCACAAAAACATGTAATGCCCCAGTCCCAAAATACTTAGGACTAAGTACGTAGACATGCCAGCTGCATATGTAAGAAGTATACTCTAATATATAGAACCTCGTATGTATACATAAGCTGTAAAATACAGTAATCCATGAAAACTAATCTCATCCATAATAAGAAAATAACTGTATAATAAAAACCAACTCTAAATTTATCAGTTGTACAAAAGTCGGGCGGAGACAGTTCCACTACCAACCATTTAAATGAGAAGAACAATACAAGGAAATAATGGATAAAAATAGCAATTGATGACGCAAGAACAAGCCTCCTCGATAGAAAGAGAAGACCGTGATCTTGGCTAGAGCACCTGTGAAAATACATGAAAGCACACACCTGGAGAGATCACCTGGTCCTCAGAGGGACGTAACAAGATACAAAAAGAACGTGCCATAATAAACTGAATATAATATGTCACAAGTCACAAGTAATAAAAATAGTCCCAATCGTAACAAGACCCAATATCTCATCATCGAAATAGTGGACTACCCCTATAACCAAACAAGGACATTGGGTAACACACTATTCTGCGATGCGACATTGTCCTTTGCTACTAATGGAACGGGGGTGACATGACATTGACTAAGGTCTCCTAACCTTTCTAGTATACAATTTAGAAGCCATCTCGATGTATGGGCAGAAGAAGGATGACTCCCCCAAGACTAACTCACAACTCATGACACACACGTCAAGTACCAATACTATCAGCCGGCATAACTCGAGAATAGCGGCCCACGTGACCCATCAGTCCACATAACTCGAGGCTAGTGACCGTCACGATACGACTACCGTAGTACGTAGTTACTACGACTTTTGGATTTGGGTAGCCCATACATCTAACTGTCTTTTCCCTCCTAAGGGCCACTTACAGAAGGTTTCCACTAAGACTAGGTCCATATGCATATTAAAAGTCAAGAAGGAAAAATAACTAAAAACAAAATAAAGTAAACTATAAACAATAAGTAATGGATCCCACTAGTTAAACTGAAAATAAATAGACAATAAATATGTAGTAAATAAATAAATAAAGATGCATCTAATTATAAACAGTAAATATGGCAAGGTATCTTGCCTGAGGTTGTGTGCAAAAGAACATGATCCAATAGCTCAAACCAGCAAATCGGTGAACCAGGAAAGCCAAATCTTCCAAACGTTCTCGGATGCTGTAATAAACACCACGAATGTTTTTGGTATAAAAGATATGTCTTGAAATTCCTGTTAAAAAGTTCAATTCTGGACACAGGGGCAAAACCGTAATTTCGGATCAAAATTATGTCCGTCGTTGGACCCATTTTGCACCAAAAAGCGTGTCAGTACCTATGGTCTCTAAAGTCACCAAACTACATGTTTAAGTGTCCAGTTTGAGGAGGCGAATCCAACCGTATGTCCAAAGTTGGATTCTGGTGGGCCGTGCACAATTATGCCCGTTGGAGCGGGTCGCGGACCCGCCAAAATAGCGTTCTGGTCGACCTTTTCAGAATCGGACCAAACATAGCATGCAGGACCAGGAAAATGATACGGTCCTATTGGCGCAAGTTTCGTTTCGATTTGATGAATGTGCACAAAGTAATTGGCTAATTTGCAAAGAGACCGATACGATAAATTTCGACGGATACGTATCAAATTCGTCGCACACACGCAAACAATGTAAATTCCGTCAAAGCCCACATGTCTGCAAAGTCGATACGCACCATTCGATACTTTTGGTTCGCGACCACGTCGCCTGGTTTGTCGGGGCACACACCATATCGAAGAATTTTTCTAAAATTTTAATTTTAAAAATCAGTTTTTTTGACAAACTTTGAAATCAGAGATCTTTCTGTACAGAAGATAAAAATTTAATTTACAAGAAAGGTTTTCATCTCCTATAGGTTTTCTATAAGTTTCATTACATATGTTTTGGGTTGGCTAACAGCTAATGGGTTGATCGGGATTTGGCCCTAAACAGGGATACCTGGATTAATTCTATGTCCTGTTTCGGGACAATTTTTCATCGATGTTGACCTTAATTTTTTGAAGGATTGATGACAGTTACTCTCGAACTATTTGAACAGAGTTAGAGAGGGTTTGGTTAGGGACGTACCCGAGAAAATGTCTCAAGAATTGATGGACCATGGAGGCGAGGACTTCCTCGCAAAGATGGCACGACGACCTGCTGCTGCTGCGGTTGTCCCACGCGGCTGCTGCCATTCTTTCCGCGCCGGTGGTCTCCGGCAGCCACCCGGTGGAAGCGCGCGTGCGGTCTGGGCTGAGGCAGTCGGGGGTCAAGGGATTGAGGTTGGGATTTTGGTTTAGGGTTTCGTCTTCCCTTTTTTTTCCAACTGACATATATATGCCCTCATATAGAGTCGGGGTCGGGGGGTTTTGAGTCTAAGTTCGAGTTTATGAAAACACTGTTCCCGCAAGGGAACAGTGCATGGGCCACTTTTTTTTTTCCTCCTTTTTTAATAACCCTATATAGTTATAAATCCCCTTTTTATAAACCTAAAATACCAAGAAAATCCTAATAATAAATTTAAATAAATTTATGAAAAATCTAAAAATATTTACCTCAATATATACCAATATATATAACCATTTCTTTAATATATATATATATATATTTTTTTCCTTAATATATATATATATATATATATATATATATATATATAAAATATATATATATATATATATATATATATATATATATATTTTATATATATATATATATATATATATATATATATATATATATATATATATATATATATATATATATATATATATACCAATAGTTTAAAATAAATCTACGAATAATCTGATAGCCTAAAATTTCAAAATAATAAAATATATGCATTTATAAAATAATCTAATATTTATTTATTTCCTTCTTTTGGGAAGGTATTATGTATATAATGTAAAGAAAACCTATGTTACTGATATTTCCTAATATATAGAATCTTCTAAAAATTTCTAAATGCTTAAAACATAATAATAATTTCTAAATAGCTAAAAAAAATATTTTAGTAAAAAGAAAACTTCCAACTCATCAATCATGTATAAAATATTTGATTTGATATAAATAAAAATCTTTAACTCATTTTACATATTTACTACAATCTTCCAACAACAAATACCTAAACTTTGAAATAAATAAAAAAATAAAATATTGAAATTTTGGGGGTTTACAAAACCTACATGATCTCACCCCGAGTTGTAGTTAGTAGCACCAGCCATGTAACGCCCCAGTCCCAAAATACGTAGGACTAGGAACATAGACATGCCAGCTGTATTCATACGAAGTATACTCCAATATATGGAAGCCTCGTATAAATACATAAGCTGTAAAATGTAGTAGAACCATAACTAATCTCATCCACACAAAAATATATGAATAAATGATATCATATAATCAACCATGAAATTGTCATTTGGTACATGTAGTTGGACGGAGACAAATCCACTACCAACTATGAAAAGAAATACACAACAAAGGAAAGATTTTGGCGAGCGAAGCGAAGACGATCCAAGCGCAATCATCCTCAAAAAATAGAGATAGTCACGGCTAGAGCTAGAACACCTGCGAAGACAATAGCGCACACCTGGCAAGACAACCAGGTCCTCAGAGGGACATAACAAGACACATAATATTATGCCATAAACTGAATAAAGTTAGCTCAACAGAAAAGTATATGTGACTACACAATAAAGGTCCTTAACCATTCTAGGTGAAAATGCAATTTGAAGACAACGTTCCACACAAGGGATCCCGAAGCTAGAAATACGGCACGTTAGCGTTTCAACCAAGTCACTAGTGGCGTCTAGAGAAAAGTAAATGCACGGCCCATTAGCACTCGAACGAGAACTAAGGGGCGTCTAGAGAAAAATAAATACACGACCACTGGCTTCTTGGGTGAGTCACTAATGGCAGCTAGAGGAAAGTAAATGCACGGCACATTTGTGTTTCAACCGAGGCACTAGTGGCATCTAGAGAAAAGTAAATAAATGCACGGCCACTAGTCTCTCGACTGAGTCACAAATGGCATCTAGAGAAAAGTAAAGGTGTGAAAGCTCCTGCGCCTAATAACTGTCTTCACCCTCCCATGCACTACTCGTGCTGAATCCACATCACGACATTCCTAATAACTGCTAAGTCGCTAAGTCTTCTAGACAACCATAACTATTTAGCAGTTATTGCCTATCGTACGGCATGTGCGCACCGATGGCCAGTCGATACGTACGTCCGAGATCTATATGAGACTCGTGACTCGTGATACACAAGTGTCGGGCCAATGAATGCGACACAAACAAAGGTGGTCCCTTAACTCTAAGCCATATGTAACTAAAATATAATAATTTGCAAGTACAATTTATATTTTCTAGAATAAGTAAAAAAACATGCATAATATTGAGCAAGGAATTAAACAGTAAATGCAAGGTGTCTTGCCTGGTAGGGCGCCTGGTGTGCCGCGATGATCAAGGTGGCACGATCTGCAACTTCGGTGCAACAACTATGCAAGGTGACCTCGGGTGGTGGCACGGACAGTTCCATTGGGTCCAAAAGGGTCAATTTAGTTAGGGCTGACATAATGTAGTTTAGAATTTGCCAAGAGATTAGGAACGAAGGGCTTAGTCACGGGCTGGAGAAAGATCGAAGGAATTTTGGAAGAATAATATATATATAATTTGAAGGTATTTGTAATACTTGAAAACTAGTTTTTAGGAGTCAAACTAATTATAGAAAAATACTTATAATCAAGAAATTTTGTTTTTGAAAAAAAAAACTCCAAGTTTGTAAAAATATAATTTCTATGTAGGAAACCGTATTTTATTAGTGAAAATATATAAATAAGTGTTTGGAAAATTTTAAGAATTTTTATTTTAGGCAACTAAAATTTAGATAAAATATTACAGAAATTTTTTTGATCGAATATCATAAAAGAAACACGATGATAAGATAAGACTTCTACTAATTTATACATACAAATAATTTAATATTCAAAATATACGAAATATGCATACTTTTTATAATAGTAGTAGTAAAACTAGTAATAGTAAATTTACAATGATGGTAATAATAATAATAGTAATGATAATAAAATAATAATTATAATAATAAATCCACAATAAAATAATAATAATAATAATAATAGTAATCATAACAATAATAATAATAATAGTAATAGTAATAATTTTAATCAAATGAAAGTAACACCATGACCACAGCAACAAACAAAAGACAAAATTTTACAAAAAAATAAAAAAATAAAAAGGAAAAAGTGAAAGCAAAGGAGTACACAGCTGCTCTTAATAATAATAATAATAATAATAATAATAATAATAATAATAATAGAAAATAATAATACTAATAATAATAGATTTTAATAATAATAATAATATTAGAGGTAACAAATACAAAACAACAAAGAAAAGAACAAATAATACCAAAAAAAAACCAAAACAAAAATAATAAAATAAAACATAACACCAAAGGAATCGGTCAGCTGACCTTTCTCCTTAGTTTAGAAAGAGGAGAGAGAAGAGAAAAAAAAACAAAAACAAAAAGGGGGCGGAGAAGGAGGAGCAGACGAGAGAGGGAAGGTCGGGAGAGTGGAAACAAGGGAGAGAAGGCGGACGGCTCATCGGGGAGTCGGAGGCGGAGGCGGAGGCATAGGCGGAGGAGAGAGAGCGGGGTTTTGGGGAGTCTGATGGTCGGAGGAGGAGTGGAGCGGCGACGGCGGATGGTGAGCGCCGTGCGGCGACGGGGCGGTTGCGATGGCCGGTGCTGACGGCGTCGCCGGGCCGGTGAGGACGGGCGGAGAGGGTTTTGTTCGGCCAAGGGAAGGTCGGCGGGAGAAGGGGAAGAGGAAGGCCGGCGGGCGGCGCGGCCATGGAGGAGGCGGCTCTGGGCGAGGCACGGAGGAATGGGTTTCCGGCGATGGGGTCCTTCGCGCGGTCGGGGATGGTCGACGTGTGGTGGCGCGGGTTTCTAGTGTGCGCGGAGGAGAGCTCCGGCACGGCGGGGTTTCACAGTGGCGGGTCGGAGGGCGGCGGTTTCCAGGTGGTGGGGCGCTGCACCGGAGAGGTCGGCCCGGCGTCGAGGCGGTGGTCTCGTGGAAGCGGCGGGGAGGTGACGGCTGGCTGAGACAGGTAAGGGTTTTTGCTTTGGTTTTTGGTTGTGGTGTCTACTGTGGTGGTGGTGTTGTCGGGGCTGGGCCAACGGTGGTGGTGTTTGTTGGCAGCGGGTGGCGGTGTGGCTATTGCGGCTAGGGTATTGGTGGAGATGCGGTTGTCGTAGTGGTCCGACTACGGTGGATTGCCGGAAGTGGCATCGGTGGAGGTCTGTGGGGTTGGCCGGGAGAGTGGCCAGAAATGGTGGTCGAGATGCTGATGGGGGTGGGTGAGGAAATCGGCGGGTCGGGTCCTGGTGTTGGTAACGGTGGCTAGACGGCTGGACAGAAGAGGAGGGTGCGACGCGGTCGAGGGTCGGGCTGTGGGTGGTGGAGAGGGTTAGGATTATGATTAGGGTTTTGAGTTTGGATGAGTCATGTCGGGTGTGTCCGACACGACGGGGACGGAGGTTCGGATCTGTCGGACCCGGGATGGAGTATTGTATTTGTACAATGAAACACATAGTGGATGGGACATGGACACGGTCATGGACACGATGCACTCACTTCTGTGGTGGAAAAAAAATTGTTGTGGATCAATAATGAATTGGAGGAGTACCTGCCTATTTATAGGATGTGGGAATTCCCAATAAGATAAGGATTAGGATTTGTTTAAAACCCAAGTAGATAATTTACCATTTAATTTAAAATCATTTAAATCCAAATCTAAATATAAATCCAATTCCAAATGCAAATCAAATTTGAATCTAATTAAATTCTTGGTTTAAAATCAATGGGATAATTCAAATTTCAAGTGTTTCACTATTTAAATAAATCCATAAATTAAATTCAAGATTTAAATCGTCACAATAATTTCCAAAAATATTTTTCAAAATACCAATAATAATAATTTCGAAAATAATAAATATTTTCAAATATCTTTTTGAACAATAAAAATATTAATTTTAATAAATCTTGAAAATTATATTTTTATTTAAAATAGACCAATAAATAATTACGAAATATATGTATGCAAAAAATATTTTTTACATATTATGCTTTTCTAGTATACAAAAATATTATTTTATATTTAATAATTTTTAGAAATGCCGTAAGAATAACAAGCTTAGAAATGATAGCAAAACCAATTATTATATTATTTGAAACTATAAAAATAGAACAAAATATTTTTCTAAAATATGTACGTTCGTACATATTCGCACTCGTCGAGCAAATTCGAAAACGAACTTCCGCACATGACGTACAATACGACTACGTGACGTATAATACAAAATTTTAAATCAGTACCAAAATCAAAAAAAATATATATAGTAGAAATTTAGGGGTTTTACAAGCCAACTCACGTTGTCACGAGTTGGTGGAAGGTTGGTTACTTCCATTGTCGCCTTTGGGATGGGGACGACGCCATTTGAGCCTCAGTTGGCAGCAGAATGTCAAACTGAAGAGACACCATGTTTGCAGAGACTATCTTGTCCTCTTAGTCGAGAGAGATGACATTCGCATTAATCATAAATTGGATGTAGATCTTCAGTACGTAGCAGTCCCGAGTTGGGTGTCTGACAAACCAATGGTAATGATAATACTTCGGATCGCCCACCTTATTGACCTCATCAGGGCGCTTAGGGTCAGGCAACATGATTTTGTCGCCTTGCATTTGCACTTCGAAGAGCTGCAGGGTGTCTTCGTCATTGAAGGAGTAGACCTCCTTATGCCGCGATGCGGTTGGTGGCTTCGAGGCAGTAGCTACCGCACCCTTGGAAGTATTGACCGTTAAGGCATGTTTCTCTTTGGGCTCGTGCCCATTGTTGTTGTTGTTGGAGGAGCGTTTCCTTTTGCCATCAAACGCAGGGAAGCTGACTCCTAGGAGACAAGCGTCGTAGGCTTTCTTTTTAGCATTTTTAGCACTGATAATAAGCGCGATCCAGTCTTTGTATTGGGTGGAGTCGACCAAAGTTTAATTGCGGGTGCCATGTTCTTGGGCCAAGAATCCATCAGCACATGCTCAGGAATTCCCGAAGTTAACCCGAGATATTCTTGACGAAAGCGTTCTATGTAAGCCTGTATTGTCTCCTTTTTCTTCTGGGTAACTTCCATGCGGGAAGACATGGTCATGTCTATACCACCGTCATAGAAGCGGGAAATGAAGAGATGATGTAGATCTTCGAAGGAGGATATGGAGTTACAGGAAGGATACAGAACCATTCATAGGCTAACCCTTCAATGCTCCGATGAAGAGACTCGTGAGCAGGGCATCATCCTTTGGCAAGTGCCCTATCATAGAGGCGAAGTATGTCAGGTATCGACGGGGAGATTCTTTTTCGTCAAATGGCGCCAAAGTTTATGGTTTATACTTGGGGGGATAAACCACGTTGTTGCACTCAGGGGGATAGGGCTGCCTAATCACCAGCTTCTGGCATTCCTCATGCTTGTCCTTGGCCACCATGCGAGCTTGTAGCTCTTTGACAAGCTCGAATAGCTCCATAATAGAGCCAGAAGTAAGTGATTGAGGCACGTCATGGTGCTCAGCTCCGTAGGGAGTGGATGACCAAGGCAGATTATGATGATTTGTCCCCGAATGTACTTACTAAGGGGTACGTTTGATTCCCTATTGGCTTCCGGATCAGGACTTGCAGATGTCGGAGCCCTTGTTGGCGGCTGAGAAGCCAGCGTGTTCCGAATGTCGAACACGACCTGGGTCAAGGCCTGCATGGAAGTGGAGAGAGTTTTAAGGCCCGACTCCAGGGTTTCCATACGATGTACAAGATTCGGAGCGGAAGCTTCTCCCTCTTCTTCATCGCCACCCCATGTCATGTAAACAGGCATGACATGGGTTAAAGTAGATGGAACGGTCGACCCTTCACTTTCAGCTTCGCTTTATTGTGGAAAGATTGGTATCAGAGCTTCCTCCTCTGAATCCCAGAGTTGGCTACCCTAGTCGCATCGGTGTCAGTTCCCCGACATATATCCTCATCTTCGAACGAGGGGTTGTTGTGGATAATCGAGGTCTGGCTACCCCCAGCCTGTACTACTGATATAATTTTTGCCTTCGATCGGGTATTCTGGAATACTCCAGCAGTAGGGATTATTGTCTTCTTACCTTTCAGTCAGCTTTTTGATGAACTAGCCGATGCCGGAGGGTTACTGGTTTTAACCTTTCTCCTAGGAGCTGGAGAACTGGAGATGACATGGCACGAGGCGACTAGAAGTTCTTCCTCGTCTTCAGCTAGCACCCTCTTTCCGAGACGATCTCGGACGGGTGCAGCAGATTGTAGTCGCTGGAATACATACTACTTTGGTGGTGGGGCCACTGTCTTGCAACAGCATCAATTGATGGTGACCATAGCACAAGTATGCCCCATGAGGGGTACGTTGTACGTGGTGGTCATCTCTCCCGATCAACGTCTGTGAGTGATCACATTACATAAATCGTGTAAGGAGAATTTTACATTTGTACCCTCTTCATGCGCATGACGAAGCCAAATGTTAGTGAGGTTATGTGAGTGATGCGCCCCCAAATCCAGTTCCAGCGCATGAAATATACCCAGATCATTGGTAGGAGAGCAGCACGTATTGCGAGTCGAACCTACTTCATGCATACATCCTACGTGGGCGCATGGGTTCAACACCGCAAGATTTGCCCCTTGAGTTGGTTCACGCGCATGAGATGCACCCAAGTGTGTAAGGCTCCTGAGTTTTGGATATTATTTTAAATTTTATTTTACTTAATTAATGTAGATATTTTAAATTTTAAACTAGACTTTATATGAATATGATTATAGGCATATTTTTCGTAGCTTTAATTTTTGGAGCACAAGATATGCCCATCTCTCGAAACGACCTACATGAGTTTTTTTAGTAGACATGTTTAGCGTCAATTTGGTATATCATGTCTCATCCAAACTTGTCCACTAACAATATCCTTTTGTCTTCGCGCAACTTTGGGACAATTTAGGCCATTCGATCGATTATCGTAATTCTAGACCTAACTACCAACTCAAGTTCGGGGCTTGAATTAGATTAAAACATTTGACCCAATATATAGTTTTGACGCATTTTGAGCCTACGGCACATATGCCAATGGTGTGCTACTCAATCGAGTTCCCATGTGCTATTTATTTGTGAATGGCACAGGAGACTCATTGGATGATTTTTTGATTCTATTTTTACTAGAAAATATATTTGGACCCTAGCCTAGCCACCCACTTGGTAGGGCCACGTTAGGTTGCCATGACCCGGTAGAATTATTTTGAATTTATTTTATGGGATTGCGTACAGCCAACTAGGTTTAAATACAATTATATATATATATATATATATATATATATATATATATATATATATATATATATATATATAAAATATATATATATATATATATATATAATATATATATATATATATATATATATATATATATATATATATATATATATATATATATATATGATTATTTATAAGGTTTATATAAGTTATGACTTTATTTATATATATATATATATATATATATATATATATATATATATATATATATATATATATATATATATATATATATATTTTATATATATTTATATATATATATATATATATATATATGATTATTTATAAGGTTTATATAAGTTATGACTTTATTTATATTATATTTTTACTATAGAAGTTTATATAAAAAAAACAAGCATTATCTACCTATAGGAGGATGTTTTTATTTATTTTTATATAGTATTGGTATTTTGATTTATAGTACGATAATTGTTTTATACATAAATAATTATTAATCTATATACATGTATGGTTATTTTATACTAGTAATATAGATGAAAGGATATTTTTAAATATCCATGTATGCATAATACATACATAAACATATTGTTTTTATATAAAGATTCCTCCTAAATATTTGAATATCCATAGTAATTAGCATGTCCATATACTAAATATACATACTCTAAGATGTACCTAAATATATATATATCTATATAAACTAAATATAATCCCTAGCCTAAAAAACTAACCTACAGCCGACTATCCCCCGCCCCTGACGATTAACGTAGCATCAGCAGTCGCAGCCGTAGTAGTGGCTGAATGCAACTCCAGCTGTGCCGCCGCCCGATCCCCGATGCGCTACCGTGACCTGCCACCTCGGCCAGGGTAGCGTTGTGGGCGCCAAGAAACAACAACAACGGCCATGCTACAGTGCACTACAGTACCAGCGGTGAACGTCGTGTGTCACCACGACCGTCGCCAAATGTCGTACGACCATCACCCCAGACCTGACGATCACCGACTAACACCCCCCTAATTCCGACATCGTCCCCGATGCGATACACACTCGATTCGTACATTTCGCACAAAATCCCGTCGTTACACGCGCGAACTCGAGTCCATAATTTTGTTTCGTCGTAGCAACTTTGGACACATTTTCTGCCAATTCGACCGTTGGATCATCGCTCCGATTCTTCCGTCTTAATCTTGGTATATATCCCTTCACTCTCCTAAATTTTCATCAGTTAATTCGATCGTTTGATAAATCAAAATCGGCCACCATTTGACCATTTAAATTACGTTTAATTTGGACAATTTTGTGGAGGCAACTTTGTGGATTTGTTTCTCCCTCGTCAAAGCTCTGGTTGATGAACCATCATTCCGGTGCGCATCAGGTATAAACACCTTCGTGCCATAAAAATTTCACTTTCATAGGATATCGTTCGGTTGGTTGAAATCGACGCCAAAGTTGGCCTCTCGAAATCGTAATTACAACATACAAAATTGTGAATTTTGAACATAGGATATCGGATTCCAAATTCGACACCATCATTGGACTCGTAGTGTCATTTTGGCCCAAATTGATATATAATTTGTCGAATTTGGATAATCTTTGTCCTGGCACATTTTTCGATGCAGAGCGGGTCCAAAGTGGACACCATTTTAACCCAAAATTACTATTTTGTTTTCGTGTCTAGAATCTAACTTATGGATAGCATAACCTAGCTATTTTGCTTATTTCGGGAATGTTGGCAATGTCTGTTTCAGCATCCGGAGATGTTTACGAGAGTTTACCCTTACTGCTTTATTCGGATTGACGAGTTCGCTTGCAGGACGTCGTCGAATCATCGTGCAAACTCTAGGCAAGATACCTTGGTACTTCTCTTGTCCTATATAAATACATGGTTTTTTGTTGAGCATAGGAATAGATGGGTTAGTGGTGTGCGTCCAAGTGTGACTTGGGTGCTATCAATAGTTTCATCGATATGATAGTGCGTGTGTGACTTAGAGGTTTAGAGAACTCTCCTGATTAGCAATGAAGTTATTTCCTCTAACTTCTATGACTGGACACATCTTATGACACGGTACTTTGAGTGAGTTTACATTGTGTTGGCACGAGCCTATGTATTTGGCTAGCTACCAATACAGTCGGGTCGTGTGATGATTCATATTGATTAGAGTGAGTCTAGATAGAGACTTGCATTGTGATGTGGAATGCCAGAGTCATGGATGTGATTTGAGCAGGACAAGGGAGGAGAAGACTTTTAGTAGGCATATGGGACAACCACTTGCATATCAGCCTCAGTGTACCAGTTATGGCTATACTAGTGGATATATCCGGCAGCGGCCACGGACTAGTATCTGGTACAGTCGGGAAAGTATACTAGTATATATTTCAGCATTAGTTGTCGCTAATGCTACTCCCTTACCTACCCATACGGCCTAAAGTAGTCTTCGGCGTGCATTCACATAGTTGGTTAGATTCCCAGTTATTATTCAGTTCGTGTTATGGCATAGGATAGTGTCTTATTGCAAAATAGTATGCCTTTTGTCCTTGTCTAGTTATAGGGGTGGTTCACTGCTTCGATGGCGAGATACTGGACCGTGTTGTGATCTGAACTACTTATTCATGTATTTATTTCAATTCATATTGTAGCTTGTACTTTTGTATCTTCTTAAGTCCATCTGAGGACCCGGTGATCTCTCCAGGTTGTTGCTGAGCTTATAGTATAGACAGGTGGATGGTATGATTTTGGCTACAGGGTTCAGGTATTGCTTGTAGTGTTAGTTTATCCTTTTATGGTGCTTTCTATTTTCTTTCCTTTTATATCTTGCTCATTTAGCCTAGTTTTACTGGACCTCGATTATTCTTTGGGTCCATTCTAAACGTATAAGCTAATGGGCTGCAGACCATGACATATATTGTTTGTTCTTGATTTTATTCTTTATTGTTGATTGAGTTATAGATTAGTTAGCATATGTTAGTATACTATTCAGTATACTACGATTAGGATAAGTCCATTAAATTGGGAATACTTATTCTAGTCGTACAGCTGGCATGCTCATGCCATGGGTTCCCTATAAATTTTGGAACTGGAGCGTGACAAAGTGAGAGGAGGACTTATTGTGATTCGAACCCACTTCATGTGCATAGCCCACGTGGGTGCATGGGTTTGACACCACAAGATTTGCCCCTGACGTAGTTCACGCACATGAGATGCACCCAAGTGGGAGGGGGACTTTAAGTGTTGACCCATTCCGGATGCCAAAGCATCTGAGTCAACTCTGTACAGCTTACCATAAGCTGCACGCATGACTTTCAGCATGAATTTCTGGTTCGTTGCAGGCATAGTACTTTAAGGGCATATGGCCCGCACTGCCTTGGACTTCTTTGTACTAGCCCGTGAAGGTACATAGTACTCAGAATCCAACTTACCCTTGCCTTTACAGTAAGTGATTTTGTCGAAGACTGACAGTTTTTCCTGTGCAGTAAAGTTTATGTGCGGGAGAGTGGTTGCACCCTTGTTCCATCGACACATCTTCTTCGATTGGGAAGAAGTGGACGCAGCTCCCAGTACGGGAGACTGGCTGCACTTCTCAGGTAGATGCGCTGTACTAGTAGCAATATTTTATTTGCTAATGATGTCAGCAGGAAGGGATAGCTGCGTCGGCACAGCTCCTTTGGTTATGGTGCTCGGCATATCGCCCTTAGGCACCCATAATTGGCATGTCTTCTTCGGCTTTGGTAGCCGCTTCGAAGGACTCCCGCTGCCTTCAGAGAGAAACTCCTCGTACGCTTGGTGACTGAAGCATACCACCAGTGTCTTCGAGGAGGAGTCGAGCTTGTTGTCGTCAGATTACGACACAACCTTCTTGTTGGAGGAGAAAATGGTCTCCAACAGAGGCTCTATCTTGTTTTCCATCAAAAAGTATTTGAATAAACTTTTATAAATAACAAACGAAACGGAGTACAACTTCGGATTCAATGGAATCCTTCGAATACACTTTTGTTTTTATCTGGGAACCGTGGCGATGGAGAGTTAATGCTTTACTCCGTTGACGGTCTGACGATGATCACAAGCTCTCTAAATGTCTGAGTTGCTCTGGGGATGGTGAAGAGTTGAAGATGTTGAAGCTCTTGAAGGGATTGAAGATGTTGAAGAATTTGAAGAAGTTCGAAGAAGCCTGAATGAAGGAATGATCCTCATATTTATAGGCAACAGAATGATTTGTTCATGCGCATATATGTGATGTGCGCATGAAGATTTTGCACGTAGAAACCCTACATGCATGACTTTTTTAGGTGCAGGGGCGCTGCGCCAGGAAGCTTTGAACTGAATTTGTTTGAAACTGTACTGTTGGGTTGCGGAGAAGCTGACACATGGCAGTTGTTAAGATTCGTTTGTTGCTGAGATAATTGGTGGTTAGCACCCATTCGAGAGTAGAATTGAGTCAATAACACGTAGCGCATGTACAAGTGCTCAAAGATCTTTGATTTATTAGAGGATAATTTGCTTGGATGCACCTAGGATCTGGCACATGAATAGACTTGGCGTATGACTTCTGGGGACCAATAGCAAGTCTGGGCGTATGGTCGTAAAGGCGCATGCAAGGTTTGGGTCAACCACGTTTGATCGTTTGACTTTGACTTAGCTGAATCTGAGATGGCAGATTCATTGCTATTAATGCTTGGTTCATCACATTAATTTTGGGTAGGCTGTCACTTGGAACATGGGTTTGGTTACCTTGGCCTATGTCATGATCCGCACCCACTTTTCGGGATGCAAGTACGTGAGCAAGCCAGCTACGTATCAAGCAGACTCCAGTCCGACTCGAATACGTATAAGCTGTCAAGAGCATGATATCATGTCTAATATGGTAATCTAAACTATATCTCAATCCACAATAAAAATATAAAACATGAATGAACAATTATGGGTCATGGTCTGCAGCCCATTAGCATGTTGTCCGATTAGACTCCAAGAATAATATGAGTCTATAAAATAAGCTAACAAGCAAAATATATCATGGTATAGAATATAATGCATGAGAGGATAATAAAGTAAAATCACAAGCAAGTACCTGTATCTCTGTAGGTGTAAGCACTACCATCATGATCCGCTAACTAACTTCATGCAATCAGCTACCTGAAGAGATCATCAGGTCCTCAGGGGACATATCAAGATACATAAAAACATGCATATCTAATATTTCTATCATGCATAAGAATATAAACTGGCTATAAACAGGAAACACGACAGAAACTGACAGGTGGCTACTGACAGGTGACTATGAAGAAGGATACGGTAATAACTACGCATAAATGAACTGCTGGAAGGAAATATGAACTCATGACAAGAAACCAATCGGATACTCAAACCCTCGTCCCTAGTGTGGACTCGCAAGTTTGAACAACACTAACCCTCGCCCCTAGTATGGACTCACAGGTTAGCTTCAAGAATCACCCTCGCCCCTAGTGTTGACTCGCAGGTGCGGACAAATGACTACTAACCCTCTCCCCTAGTGTGGACTCGCAGGTTAGCTTCAAGAAATTACCCTCGCCCCTAGTATGGACACGCAGGTAGGAATTCCAAAACAAGGTAAAACAGTTCAGTCATGACTTACACATCCTACGACACAATATGACTCAGTCATGATACATGTGATGACACAAATCCGGTATAACTACAGTATCAAGTCATGAACGATGATGATATACGAACAAGGCAAATAAACTAATATACATGGTATAAAGAAAAGCATATAAACCAAAATCAACCAAAGAAGCCCGATGATAACATATAAAGAGAAGGGCTATAAGCATGTAAATAAACTGTAGAGGGAGGCAAGGTATACTTGCCTGATTCTGTGCTCTTAATATGAAATGCCACTCCTGCGTCCACGCCTCCGGAACCCGATGCTCCTAGATAATTAATTAGCTAGTTTAAGTCACTACTCATGAAACTTATGATATGACTTAATTAGTTAAAGTAATATTTTAAAATTATATACTATATTCAAATCTCTCGTGGAACCATTTAGATTCATAAAATCACACACAGGTTCCACGAGACATCGAAACACAGTTTTAGGGTTTCCAACTCTCAATTAGTCGGTTATGTCCCTACTTCAATAACATACTTAAAAATCATATAAATTTCATAAAAATAATATTTAAACAAATTTTTTACAGATTTATCTCTGAAATTCCAGAATTAATATTTCTAAAGAAATTTATGACTAGTTGATTACTAAGTCACCTATGTTTGCCATGAAATATAAAAAAGCAGAACAATTATCGGAGGACTGGACTTTTACTTCACGTTACAAACTCGCTTGTACAAAGAAAGCCTAGGGACAAAAACCTAGGTACAGCAGTCTAAGTACAATTGTTTATTTTAGATTCTGGAGGGTGACGATAGAGGCTCGGGAAAGCGACGGCAGCTCTGCCTTACTCCTTGGACGATCGGTATGCAGCCTTGGCTCCAGAAGATTGCTTGGCGTTAGAGGAAGTGCTCTCTTTGCTCTCTCTCTCTGCTTCTTCTCTCTAAGTATCCTGGTGCTCTCTGATCTCGAAAAAGTCTCTCTCTGTATGTATATATGCCTCTCTGTATGTGTGTCTCTATTGCAAGGGAATGGCACCCTGCTATTTATAGGAATGGAGGGACCTCATTAGGGTTCATAATGATTACCCCTCAAAGTGGCGGCGGCCTGTCGATCGATCAATCAGGGCCACTAATCTTGAGCGTGATAAATCTGGGCCATTTAGTGTAGATTGCACCAAATCCTATCAGTAATTAATGCTGATTGGAATAAATCTCCGTGGTGATGATTTGATGATGTCTGCGAATCTGAATGAATAAATTTAATTCATTCTCCTGCCACGTATCCCACATTATTGGGATCTGACCCAATCTTTGATTGCAGTAAATCTGGGAAATTGATTGTCTTTATGACACGTGTCCCGAAAGCTGTTGAGGAGGATTGAGCCGCATAAGGGTTGAGCCGCATAAGGATGGAGCCGCATAAGACTAGCCACGTGTGTTTCTGTCTGAACCGCATAAGGCAGCTTCATCCTGAACAGCATGGAGGGTCTTCGCTCAAGCCGCATATGACCGTCCACGTGTTAGGGCTACGTGGATCTCGAGAGATTGTGTCAGAGATCTCTTTCACTTCCCTAGGGGTCTGTCATTATGACAGAGTCATAATTACCTTTTTGTGTCAGGGCTGCCACTTTTTCAGAGTTGTCAGCCATCAAAGTAATTAATGCAGGAGGGGAGAACTATTTTACAAGCCACGTGTCTCCTGTTCTGAGCCGCATAGGACGTCTTGAGCCGCATAGTCCCTCGTGCCGCATGAATCTGTGAGCCGCATGGGCTTCCTGAGCCGCATGGAGTTTCCTGGCCGCATGGATCTTTCTTTCATATTTTCTATGCTTCTACAAGATCCCCTTCAAAGTTTTCAATTTGCAAAATTGAAATACTTTGAATAAGAAGCATGGTTGTATTCTTCTGGCCGCATATGAAGTCCTGGCCGCATGGATGTATAAGCCGTATAGATAGTTCAGCCGTATGGATGGCTTAGCCGCATAGCCCCTTGCCACGTGTGTGTGTCTTTAATTACCTCAAATTTGCTTTCAGCGCCGTCTTTAGGGGGAATCCCAAGGGTTGGTTCATTAAATCTCGGGATTTTATGCCCTGGGTGAATCTCCTTTTATGGAAGAGGGGGCAAAATCTGAGGAGTCGGTTTTGTCTTTAGACGAGGCGGTTTATTACTCCACGTGTCTTTCCCCTCTCGTCCTCCTATAAATAAGAGGAGCTTGAGAGAGGGAGGAGTTCTCTACTTCCTCTTTTACTTCGAATCTTCCCCTATTCATCTCTTCATCTTCTTCTTGATTGTTAATGGCGCCCAAGAAGAACGTTGCAGCGAAGAAGACAGCGTCTTCGTCGACCGCGATGGCGAAGGGCAAAACTGCTTCTACTTCGACTGCGGCTGCTCCTCCACCGATCGTCGTGCCCGCGGCTCATCCTGACGTTCATCCCCCCATTGTCGGTAAGGATATTGCACGGGTTATAAAACCCTAACTGCTATGGCTACGTCGCATGCTTTATGCACGAGCCTTTGTGAACCGTATGTTTGGCCTATTGCCGAGCTGCGAGCCGCATAAGAATAACTTGCTGCGACCGTATACGCGCTGTGCCAACACAGTCGTATGAGCTATGCTGAGCCGCATGGATTCGCACAAATTTTGTCTGTCACGTGGTCAGTGCGAATTTTGTCCAAACCCTGAGGGCCTTATGAGAGCACTGCCGCATGACTTTTTACTGAATAGGGCCGCATAAGTATTCCTCTGTGATTAAGCCACATAAGGCTTCATTAAACTGGAGCCGCATGAGGCTTTATTGAGTCGGAGTCGCATGGGTGTTTTCTTTAAGCCGTATGAGGCTCGGAAGTACCTGATTATTTCTTTTTATCCCTCTTTTTAACTTAACTTTCTCTGTCTTATTTTCAGTGAATCTGCCGGTAAATGCTGCTGGAGAACTCCTGGTGGGTAGTGCCCAAGCTGCTCTGGATTATAGGTACGACCATATTGTTCAACATATGGCAGATCAGTTTCCAAGTGACGAACCCTCGGCTAGACTAAATGCCATCAAGAACCAGTCTTTCCATTGTCTTAACGCTATGATGAACTCCGGAAAATTCGAAGGGAAATATTTGAAGCCTGCGTTCTTTTTTGGAGACGCCTTGACTGTGAAGAACATGTTGGCCCATTCCATGGTCACACCCGATTTCGATAATCAACATACACTTTAGTCAATACACAAAATATAAAAAATGCTGCTAATCATTTCAGGATTCATGAAATCATATTCAACGGACGATGTACCGCATCAATCAAAGCGTCAACATCATCAAATCTACTGGAGACTCATTTCTCATTTTATTCTGTATTTTATATTTTATTGAGTCTAGGATTAATTCTGTAAAATCAATTATGGTATTACTGGCTTAGGGTTAAACCTGTCCACATTCCAAAAAGCCTACCTATTTACCATTCGTATTTTTCGTTTACAAGTATTTCAAAAACATATTTCGAAAATAGTCTTTCAAAATGATTTTACAAATAACCAAAAACAAATTTGAAAACTGTTTTTGCAAAAGATTTTCAAATATCTCCTGACAGAACTCCTAACCGAGTTCGGCCCGAGTTCGGTCCGAACTCTGCCCGAGTTCGGTCAAAAGTTATTCAAATTTCTGTTGCCTCCAAATATGCGAGCAACGTCTCTTTGCGAGATATTTGCATCCGAACTCTGCCCGAGTTCGGTTGGAGAAAACACCTATAAATAGAGAAAAACTTTTCAGTTCAAATCATCAATTTTCTTCATTCTCTCTTCTCTATTACTCAAGTGTTTTCAAATGATCCAAGAGTTTCAAATCTCACCTATACATCTCTTAGCCAAAAGCCAGTACTATCAGAGTTGATTTAGAGTCTTTTGGTTACTCAAGAGTTGTAAAGAGGTCGTTCCAAGTTTCAACAACTTTTCTTGTTGTGGAGCCGGTCGTGCGCTCGTCACCAAGCACGATGTGTGTGTGGAGCTGGTCGTGCGCTCGTCACCAAGCACGGTGTTGTAAGAGACTGCAAGCTCTCAGTTAAAGCTTGTGCCATAGTGGATTAACATCGAGCAAGAGTACTCGAGACTGGATTAGTCCTCTCAGAGGGATACCAGTATATATCGTCGTGTCACTGAGTTTGAATTTTCTATCTCTATTTACTGTCTCTTACATATCTGCCATAGTTTAATTTTTTAATTGGTATTATATTCCGCTGTACACACGCACTCTATTCATCCCCCCTCTAGAGGTGCTCAACGGTCCTACAATTGGTATCAGAGCAGGTTATATTCTTATATAACATACCTTAGAGAGTATATATGGCAGCCGTGAAATCTATATTCAACGGTGAAGGGCAATCCACAAATAGACCTCCCCTATTTGATGGAACAAACTACACATACTGGAAAACACGGATGACTTTCTTTCTAAAGTCTCTTGACTTTGATCTATGGTCAATAGTCATTGATGGTTATAAGAAGCCAGCACCCACAGTGGTTGAAGGCATTCTTATGGAAAAGCCTCATGACAAGTACACCGATGCTGAAAAAGCAAAGGCTAGTCATGATGCTCGAGCCATCAATACACTATTCTGTGCAATTGACAAAACCGAGTTCAACAGAGTTTCAACCTGTAAGACGTCTCACGAAATTTGGAAACTCCTTGAGGTAACCCATGAAGGGACTTCCCAAGTAAAGGAATCCTAAATTAGTAGACTGACACAGGAGTATGAATCTTTTAAGATGAAACCCGGTGAGTCAATTACACAGATGTTTACTCGTTTCCTTGATATAACTAATCCTTTACAATCTCTTGGTAAAGATTACAGCAATCACGAGAAGATCAGAAAAGTGCTGCGGGCTCTAACAAAGAACTGGAATCCAAAAGCCACAGCAATCATTGAAGGAAACGATCTAACCACGATGACTCTGGAAACGCTGATGGGCAAACTCATGACCCATGAACTCGACTTGCAAGATTTTGAAGAAGCAACACCAAAGAAGAAAACTATTGCCTTCAAAGCTCAAGCAAGAAAATCAACATACAACGATTCCGATAAAGAATCGTCAAGTGGTGATGAACGAGCCCTACTTGTGTAGAACTTCAAGAAATATCTAAAGTTTACAAGCAGAAAGAAGAAAGATGTCCAAGAAAGCAACGAAGATGAAACTATATGCTTTGGATGTAAGAAGTCAGGGCATATGAAGAAGGACTGTCCAACTACCAAGAAGAGCAGTCCGTATGACAGATCAAGATCAAGCAGAAAAGCTACAACCGGTCAAAAGTATGCTAACACAAGCATCTGGCATGAAAGTGATGCCAGTGATTCTGAAGAAGAGGATAGACCCTGCGGCAATGCAAATGTCTGTCTTATGGCATTTGATAAGGTATCGTCAAACCCTCTATATGATGATTTTACTTTCGATGAGTTAGAGAATGCCTTTAGCGATCTACTTGAAGATCACAAAACTGTGCTCGACAAGTATAAGCAATCTCGAAAAGAGATTAAGGCATACACAACCGAGTTAGCTAGACTGTCCAATCTTATTGAAGATATTAAAGAGACGTCTACTACCGGTAACACGAAAGAGATAGCCAAACTCAAGGTAGACTATCATGAGGCTATCCTCAAAATTGAAAAGAAAGAAAGAGATTATGTGAAGATGCAAAAGCGGTATGACACAGAGAAAAAGATGCACTTAGTAACAGAACACAGACTCTCAGTTATGACTGCTAAATATGAAGAGTCTATTGCGATTTCTAAAAAGTTAGAAATCAAGTTAGGCAAACAGAAAATGCCTGTGACACAGCCTAATTTTAGTCCTAATGCAAAGCATACACCTAAGAGGACTAAAAACAAGAAAGCACAGAAGAAATACGAGTATCATCATGCTTTCACTTATAGGTTCTCCAAGAAACCAAACAAGCATGTAAACATAGTTTCGACCACATCTGGTTCTAAACTGACTTGCACTTATTGTGGTACGCACGGACACATATCACAGTATTGTTTAGCAAGAAAGCTTGTTGACAATCACACTTTAGTCTGGAGACCTAAAGCTAATCAGTATGGACCCTTCAGAAAATGGGTACCAAAGGATTCATCTACTTGTTTTGTAGGTGGACCCTCAACCCTCTCATGCTAGAAGCAAATGGATTCTCGATAGCGGATGTTCGCGACACATGACTGGTGATGCATCCTTATTCGCTACGCTATCGATGAAGAAAGAAGGATACGTCTCCTTCGGAAACAACTTGAGAAGTGATATAATAGGTAATAGTACTGTAGGTATTTCTCCTTATCCAATAATAAAGGATGTTTGTCTAGTAACTGAATTGAAACATAACCTATTGAGCATAAGTCATTTGGCAGATAATGGTTATGGTATCAATTTTGTGAAAGATAAATGTACCATATATGATATGTCATCTGGTGATCCCGTATATAAAGGAATTAGAGAAGACAACATTTATGTTTTCTTTTTGGAGAATACTAATAATGCAGGAAGATGCCTAGTAGCCAATCAAGATGAAAGCTGGCTATGGCACATGAGACTAGGACATGCAAACATGGATACTATCTCACGTCTAAATACAAAGAAGTTGGTAAAAGGACTCCCTGAAATTTCATTCAAGAGAGATATGGTATGTGCTGACTGTGAAAAGAACAAAGCACATAGGTCTACTTTTAAATCCATCAACGCTGTAAGTACTTCGAGACCTTTGCAGTTGATTCATATGGATTTATTTGGTCCTAGTAGAGTCGCTAGTCTTGGCGGTAAGCTCTATGCTTTTGTTATTGTTGATGATTTCTCTCGATTTACTTGGGTTTACTTTTTATCAAACAAAAGTGATGCTATTTTTGAATTTCAGATATTTTGCAAAAAGGTACAAAACGAAAAAGGCTTCATGATTACTCGTATCCGAAGTGATCATGGTGGCGAATTCGAAAATTCTGATTTCAAAAAGTTTTGTGATTATAGTGGATATTACCACGAATTTTCTTGTCCTAGAACTCCCCAACAGAATGGTGTTGTGGAGCGGAAGAACCGTACTCTAAGCGAAATGGCTAGAGTCATGCCGAATCAGTATAATCTTCCTAAATACTTTTGGGCAGAAGCTGTTAGTACAGTCTGTCATATTTTAAACAGGGTGTTAATTCGACCAATCTTGAAGAAAATACCATATGAGCTTTGGTTTGGAAGAATTCCAAACATTTCTTATTTTAAAGTTTTTGGTTGTCGCTGTTTTATCCTGAACACCAAGGATAACTTGGGAAAGTTCGACTCCAAAGCAGATGACGGGATATTTCTCGGATATGCTGCTAAGAGTAAGGGATATAAAATTTTTAATAAAAGATCTATGATTGTTGAAGAAAGTATTAATGTTACTTTTAATGAGTTGAATAGTCACAGATCTAGCGACAGTGATGATGAAGATGCACCTAAAAAGACTAAGAAGAATTCTGAGAAAGATCTGACCCAAGAGGCAAGGACTGATAAAAGTTCCGAAGATGCAGGAACTGAGAAAAGCCTTGTGAAGGGTATGGCCCAAAGATTTGAATCATTGAGATTCAAGCCAGATCATCCAGAAACTCTCATTATAGGTGATATATCCAAAGGTGTAAGTACACGTTCATCTCTTAAAGATTCTGAATTAGCAGCAAATGTAGCATTTATTTCACAAATAGAACCTAAGAATGTTGATGAAGCTTTTTCTGATGAGTTTTGGATTTCTGCCATGCAAGAGGAACTTAATCAATTTGAGAGAAATCAAGTTTGGGAACTTGTTCCTAAACCAATTGGTCAATCGATAATTGGTACCAAATGGGTGTTCCGAAATAAACTCAGTGAAGATGGACAAGTTCTACGCAACAAAGCACGTCTAGTTGCACAAGGTTATAATCAAGAAGAAGGAATTGATTATGATGAGACCTATGCTCCTGTTGCTAGACTAGAAGCCATCCGCATGTTTTGCGCATTTGCATGTTTTAATGATTTTAAACTTTTTCAAATGGACGTGAAAAGCGCATTTTTAAATAGATTTTTGAAAGAAGAGGTTTTTGTGAAACAACCCCCTGGTTTTGAAGATTTTCAAAAACCTGATCACGTCTTCAAGCTTAAGAAAGTACTTTATGGACTCAAACAAGCACCTCGTGCTTGGTATGAACGCCTAAGTGCCTTCTTACTTGATAATGGATTTTCAAAAGGAAAGATTGATACTACTTTATTTATAAAATCCATGAATGATGATATACTTCTAGTGCAAATCTATGTGGATGACATTATATTTGGTTCTACTAATGAAAAATTTTGTCAAGATTTTGCCAAGTGTATGCAGAGTGAATTTGAGATGAGTATGATGGGAGAACTGAACTTCTTCCTAGGACTGCAAATCAAACAACACTCGACTGGAACATTCATCAACCAAGCTAAGTACACGAAGGACATACTGAAAAAGTACGACTTCGAGAATGTAAAGTCAATCGGGACGCCTATGGCTACATCTACAAAGCTTGATGCTGATGAAAGTGGCAAACCTGTTGATCAGCGTAAGTATCGAGGTTTGATTGGTAGTTTATTATATTTAACTGCTAGTCGTCCTGATATTATGTTTAGCGTTTGCATATGTGCACATTATCAGGCAAACCCTAAGGAATCACATCTTAGTGCCGTTAAGCGTATCTTTCGATACCTTAAAGGAACTTCTACAGTTGGCTTATGGTATCCCAAAACCAAATCATTTGACCTTATAGGTTACTCGGATGCGGATTTTGTAGGATGCAAAGTGGACCGTAAAAGTACCAGTGGCACATGTCATTTCTTAGGAAAGGCCTTAGTATCTTGGTTTAGCAAGAAACAAAATTCAGTAGCATTATCAACAACTGAGGCTGAGTATATCGCCGTAGGACGTTGTTGTGCTCAGATTTTGTAGATGAAGCAAACCTTAGAGGACTACAATCTGCACTATACAAATGTTCCTATTTACTGTGATAACACTAGTGCAATAAATCTGACTAAGAACCCTGTTTGTCATTCACGCACAAAACACATAGAAATTAGACATCATTTTCTTCGTGATCATCAACAACACGGGGATATTTGCTTAGAATTTATTGATACTGATCATCAACTGGCAGATATATTCACTAAACTATTGGCTGAAGACCGTTTTAACATTTTGAGGCGTGAGTTCGGCATTCTTGAATTCTCGGACTCATAGTGCATATGGTAATTAAAATTGAATTTATGACTTGATATTTTATTTTAACGAAAATTATTTTTGGGTACAAACTTAAAAAGGGTATGTCTGTCACCACGGCTACGGTCGAAGCGAAGCAGTATTTAAGAGTTCCCCGGTGAACCTCCGTTAGCTGGGACAACCCCTACAATTAACTCAGAAATAACAATCGTTAATTAATAAAATAGTCAATGTTATTAAATTTAACTTTTAAATTTACCAGCCTGCACTGTTTATCTCGAAAATACAAGTGGCCGAACTCGGCCAGAACTCTGACCGAGTTCGGACCGAATTCGGACCGAGTTCGGTCGGCGCTGTGGTAACTTCCAGAACCGAACAGCCGACCCTAGTGCCTATATAATCCAACTTTCCTTCCACTTTTTCTTCACAACAAAATATGGAAAGCCTTCCTCTCCTACTAGAAGCCTCTCCTCCTCCTTCTTAGCAAGGGTTCGACGAGTTCCAGTGGACGGTCATCTTCCTTCTTCTCCATCTCCTCATGGCCCCCAAACGTCAAAGAGGAACTTCTTCTCAAGGTGCTTCCTCTTTCTCTGACTATACCCCTGCTAGTCTCTTTAGTCCAGCACGACCGAGAGATCCCGAAGAGTACGATGCTACTTTGTTCCCCGACAAAGACTTCTCGGATCTCTGGTTCGATTCTTTCTCTAGTCGTCGTATTTGCTCTGGAGCTTTCGTTAATTTTACTACTTTCTTTGAATATGCTCAAATTTTTGACCAACTTGGATACCGCAATTTCTTCGAGGTCCAAGAGAGCATTTATGACAATGCAGTCCATATGTTTTACTGCAATCTGCAGGTAAAACCAAACGGCAATTTCTATTCTTGCATTGCTGGGCAAGAATTAGAATTCAGCGCCACCGACATCAGTGAATATTTTCATATTCCTGATCTTGGTGATGCATTAGTTGACATCTACCACATTCAGTTCCCTGCTGATGTCACTTTGGCTTCTTTTAGGAAATTAATTTGTCATCCTAACCCTCCTCCTCGGAGAATTTTTGCCAAACATCTGAACCAAACTTTTTATGAGCTTCATCGTATGATATTTTCTGCTCTTCTTCCGAAGAAAGGCTCTACCGATGAAGTTACCTTTTTGGAACTATCTGCTCTATATCACAGCCACTTTGGCATCCCATTCTCCGTTCCCAAAACTATGATATCCTGGATGCTTAACTGCAAAAATGCAGGTAGGAATCTAGTATATCCTATGCACCTTGCTTCCATATTTCGACGTTTCGAGATTGATCTTAAGACGTGTGCCATCTCCTCTCCTCCTGTTGAGCTGACTCGCTCTCGTCGATTTTCTGCACCACCTGGAGCTGCTCCTGCTCCAGCTGCTGCTGCTGAGGTCCCTCCAGCTGATGCTCATCCTGCTCCGGCCCCAGCTCCAGGATTCGATCCGACTTTCTACCAGCGCTTCGATGATTTTGTTGCGGTCTCTACGCAACGTCATCAGGACTCAGAGTTCAGGCACATTTCTCAGGCCCAGGTGCTGAGAAATAGTATTGCTGATCTCCACTATAGCCTGGCTCAGGATCCAGTCCATCCGGTCACCATCCTTCCTCACCCTGCTTTTTCGGGTCCTCGTTTCACTGATGAGGTTACCTTTCAGTATTTCGACCCGACTGCCGCTTACTTCCCACATGATCCTCCCGGTGCGGATGACCCCACGATGTGACGTGGATTCAGCTATGGATAGTGGATATTGATTTGACTAGTTGATGCAGTTGATGTAGTAGTTTTTCATTTTTTTTTGTCTAAACTGTTTAGTTAGACATTATTAGTTGTATGTTTTGATTTCTAGTGGAAACTTCTATGTTACTTCAGTTTATTATGAGCTAGTTCATTATATATCAGTTGTTTCCTTATATGTCTTTGCTGTGATTATTTCTTTTTTTCTTCACTTTGTCTTGTGTTTGTCTATTGTTGGTTTCACGATTTACGGGGGAGCCTATTCATTTTACTACTTGACAAAGGGGGAGAAAAAGAGTATACCAAAGCAAACAAAACAAATCCAAACTTCTCAAATTTTTCAGGTACTTTGTATTTTGTTCTATTTGATATAAATATATTTTGGTATAGACTCAAGTTTGTCAATTATCAAAATGGGGGAGATTGTTGGCCCATTCCAGGGTCACACCCGATTTCGATAATCAACATACACTTTAGTCAATACACAAAATATAGAAAATGCTGCTAATCATTTCAGGATTCATGAAATCATATTCAACGGACGATGTACCGCATCAATTAAAGCGTCAACATCATCAAATCTACTGGAGACTCATTTCTCATTTTATTCTGTATTTTATATTTTATTGAGTCTAGGATTAATTCTGTAAAATCAATTATGGTATTACTGGCTTAGGGTTAAACCTGTCCACATTCCAAAAAGCCTACCTATTTACCATTCGTATTTTTCGTTTACAAGTATTTCAAAAACATATTTCGAAAATAGTCTTTCAAAATGATTTTACAAATAACCAAAAACAAATTTGAAAACTGTTTTTGGAAAAGATTTTCAAATATCTCCTGACAGAACTCCTAACCGAGTTCGGCCCGAGTTCGGTCCGAACTCTGCCCGAGTTCGGTCAAAAGTTATTCAAATTTCTGTTGCCTCCAAATATGCGAGCAACGTCTCTTTGTGCGATATTTGCATCCGAACTCTGCCCGAGTTCTGCCCGAGTTCGGTTGGAGAAAATACCTATAAATAGAGAAGAACTTTTCAGTTCAAATCATCAATTTTCTTCATTCTCTCTTCTCTATTACTCAAGTGTTTTCAAACGATCCAAGAGTTTCAAATCTCACCTATACATCTCTTAGCCAAAAGCCAGTACTATCAGAGTTGATTTAGAGTCTTTTGGTTACTCAAGAGTTGTAAAGAGGTCATTCCAAGTTTCAACAACTTTTCTTGTTGTGGAGCTGGTCGTGCGCTCGTCACCAAGCACGGTGTGTGTATGGAGCTGGTCGTGCGCTCGTCACCAAGCACGGTGTTGTAAGAGACTGCAAGCTCTCAGTTAAAGCTTGTGCCATAGTGGATTAACATCGAGCAAGAGTACTCGAGACTGGATTAGTCCTCTCAGAGGGATACCAGTATATATCGCTGTGTCACTGAGTTTGAATTTTCTATCTCTATTTACTGTCTCTTACATATCTGCCATAGTTTAATTTTTTAATTGGTGATTATATTCCGCTGCACACACGCACTCTATTCACCCCCCTCTAGAGGTGCTCAACGGTCCTACAGAACAGTCATGTTCTGGAAGTATCGGAGAATTAGAGTTTTGTCTCTCACGGGATGGCGATCCGCATCCCCCAAATGGAGCGACACTTCCCATTATCTTGATTCAATATGCTCCCATTGGACCGGAAGATGGGAGAAACTTTAACCCCTACCCGAGGTGGGATGTTTGTGGGAAACATCCATTATAACAACAATCTGAAGTCAGTGACTGCCGGCAAGGTGCACACTAGCTGTTCTGTAACGGGATTGGTCCCAAGTACTTTCTTAAATGTGCCGGGCCCCAATTTTAGCTTTTCTACCGTCGACACTTTCATAAATCAACTTGCTCGGAAGGGCTCCTATCCCATTGGCCGATTGATGCTTCCTAGTTGGATACATCCTATTCCCTCGTGGACCAACCTGTCTATATGGATCTTGCAGAATTACGAGGCCTTTTTGTGTGAGATTGGCCTTTACCATGCTATTCGAGGCACCAGCCATGGTTTGTCCATAAACAAAAAGTTGTTTATGTCTCTGCTGGAGATGTATAACTGCCGTACGGGAACCTTCTATACACCCGTAGGGGAAATGGGGCTTGCACTCCATGAAATGCATGCAGTCTCCAAGCTCCCTTGGGGGGATGAAGCTTTTGAGGCGTATACTCCCACGAATGAGGAGTTCGAAGATTTGGAAAGGAGGTATCCCGACTTTGTGGCTCTTTACCAAGAGATATTGTGCCACTATAGCACATGTCATCAGATAGCCCGAAAGGATAGCAGTTCGGAAGGGAATGCCCCCCATACCAAGGACTGGGTGCACTATCTCTTCCCAACGGATGCCTCCGATCGAGTTACCTCCCGTCGCCCTCGATCCCGGGAGGCGGTTAAAGATTTGGTGTCGTCGGCTAAGAAGGTGGCCACCACCAGTGATAGATTCGGGAGTAAGACCGACTCTTTTGGTTATTTTTACCAGGATACCCAAGAGCTGTCGGAGAAGGCGCTCTTGGCGGGTTTTTTGATGATATGGCTGCAAAATTGTGTAGTCTCTGGAGGGCTGGTTCTATCGAGAGAATCAGTCGTAACTTCATCCTTCCGGCTGTGAAGTTAGTTTTGAGAATCAGGCTTGCTCTCCTCCCAGCCATGGTGTGCAGCATACATCGTGGCCTTCGCACCTTTACTTCTAAGGTCATCGCTCGCGACGTGACCAAGGATTTTGAACGGACCGAGTTGCCCTATCACTATTTGATGGGGTGGCTGTTGATGCATTATCCGTCTTTGATGAGACCGGGCTCTGAGGATGGTGTAACTGATGATGACGCATTTATCTTCTGTTACCGTGATCAGCCTTGGGAACATGAGACCATGAGGGCTTGCCGGATGGCATTGGCGAGGGCAGATATGTACCATATTTTTGTATCCGTCCCTCGCTTTACTGCTAAGGACATAGAGACTGTACATCTTGACGGTATTGCGCCCCCTCAACTTCTGGACGGCCAGATGCTCCTGTGGCTGCGAAACATCTACCCCGCACATCTGGTGTACCGTAACCGCAATACGGTTTTTCTGGAGCCTTATCTGCCCAGCAGGTTTGCCCGGCAGTTTGGATATAGCCAACTTTGTCTAGACAACCCCAGCTCCTGTCTGGGTTTTGAAGGTAGCCTTCTTGATGGTATCAGGGCTTGGCAATACTACGATACATTCCATACCCGTACTATTTTCTCGGTCCCTGCCATTAAGGCGTCAGTGGAGATCTTGTACATTGTGGCTTTATATCATGTCATGGCGAACAAACCTCCGGTCGATTTTAACCCAGGCGCCAGTTTTATTGTCGGTACCGGCCTGGAGGAAGGATCTCAAGGGTCCAAGAAGAGAAAGACTAGAGTCGAAATGCCAGATTTGGATTCTGCTGCTGAGGATGATGAAGGCAACGAGCATGATAGAGATGACTCTATCCTTCCAGTGGCAAGCGTAGAGGTGGATCAGCCGCCTATTTTGTCAGATGAGATGTTGGGGGATCAGTCACCCGTTGTGCCTGGCCCTACTCCGAAACGTAGCAGGCAAGTTTCTCCCGTTGGCGGTATTTCTCGTTCTCAAAAGTTGGTTGTGACCAGACACCGTCAGCTGACTATAAGAGAAAGCGGAGAAGACATTAACCCCGCGTCAGAGGTAACCAAGCCACTCCGAAACGTAGCAGGCAAGTTTCTCCCGTTGGCGGTATTTCTCGTTCTCGAAAGTTGGTTGTGACCAGACACCGTCAGCTGACTATAAGAGAAAGCGGAGAAGACATTAACCCCGCGTCAGAGGTAACCAAGCCACTCCCGACCCTTCCTTCCTTCTTTCCTTTTAGCTTCGATTTTAATCATCTTCTTTCCTTCTTGTAGGTGTCAAGAGAAGAAGAAGAGTTTCAAGATGCCGAGGTGGTAACCCGGGATGACGGGGAATTTAATGAACCTGTCCCTGAAACTGCTGAATTTTACCAAGATGACGTTGATCACGTCATACTTCCCTCCGGGGTGGTTGGGATAGAAAAAACCACTGAGTCTAACTCGGATAAGGAGGTCATGTCAGCTACGCAAGAGCTGTAGCCTTCATGTTCCTCTCCTGGTAAGATAAGCTGGATCTTGTCCTGCGAGGAGGCCTACCTGCTCTATCATCACATCCTTCAGGTCACGTCGACTGACCATTGTTCTGGGCATACAGGTCCGGCCTCTCCGGTGCTAAGGATGGACACTATCGAGACGAACTATATCGAAGGGGCACCGGTGGAGAGGAGTGTACTTCCTCCTCTTCCGGTTCGTCTTGAGGGGCCTCCTGTTGGCTCGAGTTCAGAAAATCGGGTGATGGAACGGCCAGGGCAGGGGACGACGGTCCTTTCATCCTCTCCTGTTTGGGTGGCTCCGAGGGTCGACCTTTCTGCCTTACCGAGTATCGAAGCTCTTCGGGTGGCGGAGGAAGAGTTATCCGTTATCCGTGCGTCGTCCTGCTCGGATTCCATCTCCCTGGTGGCAAGCTCTAGCATCACTCCTCCGATATTACCGGCCACGCTTCCTCTGACGCCGTCCTCTACAGAGGTCTTGGATGACGCGTTACAGGACGTAGTTGCCAGCTTTCACCGTCATTTGAGGCGGGGAATAACGGCTACTGTGGAAAGGGGGACCTCTTTCATCTTGTCCCGGCAATGTAACCAAGGTCAAATTGATATTCTAAAGACTCTTCTCGGTGGTGCGGGACTGGCTGCGCTCTTGGAGGCAAAGTTATTGGAGACTGAGCAGTTGGTGGCCCAGCTGCAGGTGCTGCGGCAGGCTGATTTGTCTGCTGTTATAGACCGGGTGCGTGGCTCTCTCACTGCTACTATAGAAAAGACAAGGGCTGCTCGAGATAAAACCAGGCCGACCGTACTGAAGGACCTTCGTGATCTGTCTAATCGATATGATCAATTGAGCCGTGAGGGCGAAGATGTCATAGCTCGAGAAGCGGCTGCCTCCCGTGGGATCACCGAGACGCGAGAGCAGATCCTTGAGCTTCAGAGGAAGCTAAATTTCTTGGAGTCTGAACTTGAGACTGCCCGTATTGATAAGGAGCTGATTATTCAGGAGGCTGACAGAGTCAATCGAGCTTCGACTGACTTGGAAGATGCCCTGAAGAAGTTGGAGGATGATTGGCAAGAGCTCATGGGCTTGGATAATGAAGAGCGGTTATCCCGGGAGGCTGAGCGTCGAGTTAAACAGCGACTCGAACGGAAGGCCACCTCAGTGAAGAATCGTCTTTTGGAGTTATGTAATGCTGAGCTATAGTCGGCATTTTCTTCTTGTTTTGTTCCTGTTTTCTTTTTTTTGAAAGGGACATGGTCCCAAAAGATGTAATGCTTTTTTCTTCCTTCAAATAAAGAGTACTTTCCATTCTACCCTTTATTTGCGTTGCTTGTTGTACCTATGATATTGTGGTGATGTTCTCCCCATCTAGGGGACTTATTTGTGGACCTGTTACCCATGGCATACCTTGGTTTTAGGTACGGATAACAAGTTTGGTTAGGGTACCTGGAACAGCCATGGCAAAGTGGTCATAGGTGCTCTCGGTATCGGGAAAAAGAATGTCGTAGAGCAGCTGGGCTCCTGGGGCATGATGAGATGGTGGGCGTGTGCTAAAAAACTTAGCAGAGGATATTTGTGGGCCTATTATCCTTGGCGTACCCTGGTTTAGGATACAGATAATAGGATGAAAGGAAACCAACATATTTGCTCAGAGGTTATGAGGACATGGCAAGCATGATGGTTTTGTCGTGGAATCTTCCTACTCAGAGGTAATGAGGACATGGCAGGAGTGAATTCACGGAGGATATTTGTGGTCAACAGAGGACATTTGTGGTCAACAGAGGACATTTGTTGACCTATTATCCTTGTCGTACTCCGGTTGTGGGTACAGATAATAGGTTGAAAGGGAATCGACATACTTACTCAGAGGTAATGAGGACATAGCAAGTATGAAGGTTTCTTCTACGGAGCCTTCCCACTCAGAGGTAATGAGGACATGGCAGGAGTGGGCTCAATGAAGAGGGGGTACATAAAACGACTCAGAGGTAATGAGGACATGGAAGTTCTATGTAGGGGGTGATTTGTTTTTGGCGGAAGTAAAACGACTCAGAGGTAATGAGGACATGGCCGTTTTATAAATTTGTGGATCGGTTACCTTTTTTGTGCTCTGGGAGTGCGGGTAGTGGATCATGAGGGAGGATCTCTTCCAGGAAGAAAGTTCAGAGGTATGATCATACATGACTTACTATCTGAAAGAGTGACCGGGATGTGAGTTCAGAGGCACCAGTGGGTACATGACTCGATATTGTGAAAGTGTGAGTTCAGTGGCACCAACGGGTACATGACTCGATAATTTGGGATGTTGAGTGTGAGTTCAGCGGTACCAGCGGGTACGTAACTCGATAATCTGGAGAATTGTGGGGTGAGTTCAGCGGTACCAGCGGGTATGTGACTCGATAATCTGGAGAATTGTTTAGACATAATATTTCTTCTGGAACTTACCGTTGACGGGCAACATGAGCAAATTCCCGTTTTGCTTGGCGAGGCGGTAAGCACCGTTGGAGAATACGGCCTCGATGATAAATGGACCTTCCCATTTTGGCTGGAACTTGCCGGCGGTCTTGTGAGTCATGACCATCGGCCTCCGGACTGCCAGAACGAGATCGCCCACTTGGAATGTTCTGATTTTAACCTTTTTGTTGAAGGCTCCAGAGATGCACGCTTGGTATAGTTCGATCCTTTGCTGGGCTAGGAGACGTTTTTCATCTAAGGCCTCCAACTCTTGTAGTCGGCGTCGGTAGTTATCATCCGTCGTCAATTCATAAGTGAGGGTGACGCGGAGTGAGGGTATTTGAGTCTCCAATGGGAGAACTACCTCACTCCCGTACACCAGGGAGAATGGTGTGTTCCCTGTGGCTGTTCGGACTATAGTACGGTACGTCCATAAACATTCACCGAGCTTCTCGTTCCAGTCGTGTTTGTTGGAAGAGACAAACTTTTTGAGGAGTTTGATGATTGTTTTGTTGAATGCCTCTGCCAACCCGTTCGCTGCCGGGTTGTACGGTGTCAAAGCAATATTCTGGATGCGATGTTTGTCGCAGAACTGATAAAAGGCATGGCTTGCAAACTGCAGACCATTATCGTAGATGATTCTCCGGGGCAGTCTAAAGCGATAGATGACGTGATGCTTGAGGAAGCTGATCACGTTCGAAGTCTTTACTTCTGCAAGCGGGACAGCTTCCGCCCATTTGGAGAAGTAATCCGTGATCGCAAGTATGAAGCGATGTCCACGGGAGGAAGATGGAGTAATTGGACCAATGATATCCATTCCCCATGCTTCGAAGGGCCAGGATACCACTGTCGGGTGTAGAAATTCGGATGGCTGGTGAATGAAGTCCGCGTGGACTTGGCAGGCTTTGCACCTTCTTGCATAGTCTATCGCATCCACTACCATCGTGGGCCAGTAGTAGCCCATCCGGCGGAGACGATCTTGTAATTTAGGGCCGAGCTGATGGGCCTCGCAGACACCGTCGTGAGCTTCTCGTACGGCTTCTTTGGCCTCTGCGTTTGACAGGCACCGAAGCAATAATCCATCGTAGGATCGCCGATACAGCATTTTCTTCTCTGTATCGTAGAAGAATCTGAGGGAACGCCGTCTGATGGAAGTGGCTTCCTTTAGGTTCTCGGGCAGGATATCATAGACGACGAAGTCGATAAATGGTTGTCTCCAATCTGGGGCATCATCAATCGCCTAGGCGGAACAACTCACCACGAATTGAACGTTACCCTTGGGGCAGACCAGTTCATGGCCTATCACATCCACCGATTGTTGAGTATGATTTGGCACTGCTAGGGAAGCGGCCAGACCTGCTAAGGCATCTGCTTCGATATTTTTGAGTCTGGAAACGTGCTCGATGAAGAACCCCTCGAACGACGAGATGATGTCGATCGCTATTTGGTGATAGGGAATCATGTCTTCATGACAAACTTCGTATGAGCCCCGGATCTGATTGACAATTAACTGGGAATTGCCGTATACTTCAAGATATTCTACCCCCAACTCTCTTGTAAGTTGGAGGCCAATGACCAGAGCGTTGTACTCGGCCACATTGTTAGAGCAGGGTTCCGTGAGGGAGTAAGCTCGGTTGATCACCAATCCGGAAGGGGACACTAACACCACCCCGACCCTGACAACGATGTTGCCCTTGGGTCCCGTTCTTGAAGCACCGTCGAAGAACATTCACCATATATCGTCGTGAGAGATTGCATGCGAGTCGGCGACCTCATCTGGGATCTTTTCATATATTCTGGATGACTCCGAACCCGGGTGGGCTGCCAAAAAGTCTGCCAGGGCTTGACCTTTAACCGCCTTTTGTGGGACGAAGATCATATGGTAGGGGGATAGCAATATTGCCCATGTAGCGAGACGAGAGCTGAGTGCCCCTGGTTTAGTCATGAGGACCCTGAGAGGGTTGACTCATGAGATCACATGTATCGTTTGTCCGGTGACATAGTGCCGTGTCTTCTGAATGGCGAACACTAGGGCAAGGCATTCCTTCTCCACAGCGGTATATCGGTGCTCTGGCCCAATCATCATTCGGCTGAGGTAATATATGGCTTGTTCATGGCCTGCATCGTTGTTTTGTGCTAGCATAGCTTCGAGGGAGTGCTCCATTGCTCGTACATAGAGCAGGAATGGCTTTCCAGCAACCGGGGCCACCAGGACTGGAGGGTTCGACAAATATTTTTTGATGCTGTCGAAGGCCCGCTGGCATTCTTCGTCCCATACGAATGAGACGCCTTTCTTCATGAGATGGGTGAATGGTCGGCATCGCCCGGAGAGGTTAGAAATGAACCTCCTAATGTAAGCTAGCCTCCCTTGAAGGCCTCTGAGTTCGCGAAGATTTTTCGGGGGACCCATCTCCATGATTTCCTTTGTCTTCTCAGGGTCTACATGGATACCCTGGGCGGTGATGATGAAACCCAAGAACTTCTCGCTAGATACACCCAGAAAGGATTTCGTAGGGTTTATTTTCAAATTGTGCGCCCATATCAGGTCGAATACCGTCCTCAGATCATGCAGATGGTCTCCCTTATAGCGACTCTTGACGGCGATGTCATCAATATAGCACTCCACCGTCTTGCGTAAATGGTCTCTGAAGATGATGCTCATGACTCTTTGATATGTGGCGTCGGCATTCTTCAAACCGAAAGGCATGACTGTGTAACAGTATGTGCCAATCGGTGTTCGGAATGATGTATGCTTTTCGTCGTCAGGAGACATCTTGATTTGGTTGTACCCCGAGAAGCCATCCATGAATGACATACGTTCGAAGCCGCAGGTGTTGTCAATCATAATGTCTGTGATAGGGAGAGGGAATTCATCTTTGGGGCATGCCTCGTTCAGATTGCGGAAGTCGATGCAGATTCGAATCTTCCTATTCTTCTTGAGGACGGGTACTATATTGGCGACCCAGTCAGGATGTTGCTCCTCACGAATGAAGCCACTGGCTATCAGTTTGTTGACTTCGGCTTCGATCGCATCCATGATGCCCAGGTGGAAGCGTCGCTGTTGTTGCTTGACTGGCTTTGCATCCGACCGAATGTTAAGTTTGTGAAGAGCAATATCGGGATTTAACCCCGACATGTCCTCATAGCTCCAAGCGAACACTTCGATATATTCTTTGACAAGTTCCAGCAGTGATTCTCGCTCTTCGTCTGTTAGGCTTTTACTGACAAAAATTGGTTTTGGAGAAGATTTGCTGCCGAGGTCGACCTGCATAACCTCATCTTCAGTAGGAGGTTCTCTCAGTTCGAACTGCTTTTCCCATTGTGCATCCAACTGTTGGGCCCATGGCTCTAGCTCGAGGATTTCAAGGATGTCTTCGTCTTCTTCATAAGCATCGACGAATGCCATGTTGACTGACAAGACTTGTCTGAATATGTCTCCGATGCTGGTATCTGAGTCAGAAGTTGGTGATCCGGTTTAATGTGAATGCCAGTCGCATTCTTCATCTGAACTCTCAGGAGTCGTCGTGGGTGTAACATACCCTAACCCACATCGAGTCTTACTATAATAGTCCCATGATTTGCCAGCCGGGACCGGTGGCTTTAAAGGTAGTCGTCGTCCGGTGCCGTAGTTCAAGCCTGGCGTTGTCTCCAGATCATACCCCTGTTTCTGTATGAGATGTTTGGATTGGGGGCTATAAAGATACAGGGGCAGTCTTCCGACATCTGATTCAAGGTTGACTTCTTCTACGGTGAAGGGCTGCGAATCGTTCTTCCGGCCGAAGATGATTGTATGGTCCCCTCCCTCGATTATACGGTAAGTGTCTTCTACGGGAGTAAGCTGGATCGCAGCGTACACATTTGTCACCTGTTTATGTAGGTGAGTGCCTATACCGTATTCCATAGCATACATCGGACAAAGCTTATTAAGCTCGAGGTAGTTCAAAGATAGCCCTTTATTGATGAAGTAAGGTATCTTTTCTAGTGGGATTACATCATCTGCGGAGGGAACATCAGTGTGGGCAGCCACATACTTGGCTAACTCCGGTTCCTCTTCGGCTACCTCCTGCGTAAATGAAGACTGAGATGACGACCTGGGCAGCTTGCTCATCAGAGGTTCAGCTGAGGGAGTAGAGCGGGGAGTTATTGGCAGACTAGCGACCCCCAACTTGGCATTCGATGCTGGGCGGGGAGTAGTTGGTTCACTAGAAGTTCCAGGCCTTACATCGGGGTGACGACCCTTCTTGGGAAGGCATATCGTCATTGGCTTGTCGGAGGGATTGAGCTTCTCCGTTTGAGGCTGGCGGCTCTTGGCAGCCTAATTGTCAGTGGCTCCGTTGCGGGTCTTGGCACTTGGCCAGACCTTGGCAGCCGGATTATCATCTTCTCTTTTTGTGCCGAGAGGCTGATTGCGTCCTTACGCAGAGTGGTGGTAAGGGGTGCAGACTTGCCAGGTCTGTGAGCTTGGAGGTGGATCGTCAGAGGCTCTTCTGATCCTGTGGTTGTCTCGGTACCTGCTTGTACATCTCCTTCACCAAGATGCTTCTTCGATTTTTCGTACAGGCAGGAGTCTGAGTAGTAGGATTCGACCCCTTTGAAGGGATCGATATCAGCAAATTCTGTCATCACGAAGCCATGTTTATCGACATATTTGAAGCATTGGTGCAGCGTGGAAGGCACGATCATATAATCGTGTATCCATGGACGCCCCAAGAGGATGTTGTAAGAAGTGTCTGCATCTATGACGTAGCAGGTGACTTCGGATTGGAGGTCGCCAATTTGACACTTTAGACGAATCTTCCCAATTGGGTAGCTTCTGCCCGAATTAAAACCGCTAATGGCGGTGCTTGTAGGCGTCAGGCGATGCATCGGAATGCGAAGATGATGTAGCAGACCCTTCGGGATAATGCTTATGGAAGAGCCAGGATCAATGTGCATCCGATCCACCTTTATGTCGTCGATGTATCCAGTGTAGTATAGCGGGCGATCGTGCAGGTTGGTTTTGATGAGCATGTCTTGCAAAGTGAAGACGATGTTGGGCATTGCTCCCGTACAGGCACTGTCTTGGAGATCTACAGGCGGGATCTCTCCTGTGAGGTTGACCTGAGCGAGGTACGCGTCGGCGTTTTGGAGTGCATCGCTCAAAGCCGTACGAATATCCTTGGAGAGTCTCAGAAGCTCGTATAATAATAACTTGGCCGGTGTGTTGGCCAATTGTGCTAAGATGTCGAAGTTGTAGGGCTTCTCCAGTCCATGTGATGCCTCTTTTCGGAGGATTTGTCAAAGCGAGTCTCCCTCGGCCTAGGCTTGTCGGTCGTCGGAGGCTGAGCCGGTCCCGGAGCCACAGTTGTGGCAGGCTGATGATTTTCAGCCGGGTTGTCAGCCACAGGCTGGGATTGTGCCCCAGACCGAGTGACTACGGCTGTAGCTTCTTCGATATCTGCCGAGATTGTGCGGCAAGACCTGACTTTTCCATTCTTCCTCTTGCGAATAGAAGATGGTGTGGACTGAGTCACTTCAGATACTAAGTCTGGATGGACCCACATGACCTCTCCTCGTGATGTGGTGAGGGGCACTAGACCAGCAGCCTGATCTCGGGGAGGTGGAAGATTAGCGATCTCCATTATCGTCAGAGGGATAGGGACCACACCGTCTTGGGTTTCCGTCGGATGGAAACTGTCGAATTGTACTGACACCATATTGGCTGCCACGGTTACCTCTTCGAAATCGATCGCCAGAGCGTTCAAATCGATGAGGTTTTGGATGTACCGTTTTAGCTGGTAGCAGTCGTGTGTAGCATGGTGGACGCAGCGGTGATAATGGCGGTACTTTGGGTTCTCCATCTCTGCCGGTCACGGTTCCCGTCTTGGTGGAGGAAGCTGAATTCTGTCTCCTTGTATGAGCATGCCTAAGATGGGCTTGACGTGACCGTCTTCGAAGGAGTAAGTGATTTGCGGCCATTGTTTGTCTGCTGGCATTGGCTCAGGTTTCTGTGCCGTATCGGCCACCATAGCCTGCTTTCCCCTGCTGTCCCGATTGTTAGAGGGGCTACCCCCATTGTCGTTGTTGGGACGCTTGCCCTTGTTCTCTCCGTCCGAGATGTGCAATCCCAGCTGGCGAGCCTTCTTCAATCGTTCTTCGGCGCTTGTGGCACTGATGATGAACGTCTTACAATCCTTGAATTGACTTTCGCCCATCCAGAGACTAATTGTTGGAAGCAGTCTCTTTTGGCAAATTTCAATCAAGAAGGAATCCGGGTTTCCAGAGGGCAACTTCATGGCGGTTTGACGGAACCGCTCGATGTAGTTCCTTGTCAGCTCTTTCTCCTCCTGGACGACGTCCATGAGGGTGGACATGGTGATGTCCTACCCTACTTCGTAGAATCTCTCCAAGAACATGCACTTGAAGCCGGCGAAGGAGTGGATGCAGTTATCTGGCAGATTGCGATACTAGTCAAAGGCGACTCCTTCCAATGCCCCGATGAATAATCGTGTGAGAATGGCATCGTCATGGGGCAGGTGGTCAGTGGTGACCTCGAAGTAAGTGATGTACCGACTTGCTGAGGTCTTGCCATCATAAGGATTGATATTGAACGGCTTATATCTTGGTGGGAATGGAACATCCCTCCATGCAGCAGGGTATGGTTGCCGTATTCTGAGGTCTTGAGAGTTTTCTCGAGCGTGGAACATGGCTCGGAGGTCTTGGACCTCTCTTCTCGCTTCGTGGGCCTCATCCACAGCGGTGGAGGCTGTTACTTCGGGAGAACTATTGCCCGGGTTCGGTGCCGCTGAGTTCGAGTCTGCATTGACTGCGGGACCCGCACTTGTTTGGCCAGGCGTCCCTCCTTGGAGAGTTGGAAGGGCCGCTTTGATCTCGTCTACAGACTTGACCAAAGCATGCAGTATGGCCTCTAGAGTGTCGATGCGTTGGCGATCACTGGAACCACCTTGGTTGCTGTCTGTCATGAATACCGTTTTCACATGAGGAGAGATAGACGGGACAGTGGAGGAAGCGCCCTCCGAATCGTACCCCTGTAGTGAGAAGTCATCGGGGTATGTGGGTATGTTCCCTTCTGATTCAGACTCGGAAGGAACAGGACCCCCAGTCTCCGAGTTTGCCTCGTCTTGGGAGTTGTGGACGTCCTCGGGGACATCGAGGTTTGCTGTATCCGATGGGAGAGTTGTCTCCCCCGGTTCGTCTTCTTGGAACATCGGATTGCTGTGGAAGTTCGGGGGGTGCTATCCCCAGCCCCAGCAACCCCCTGCGTTGTAGACGACGAATCTCCCATTGTAGCAGATTTCGTCTTAGAGCGAGTACCTTGGAAAACTCCGGTGGTGGGCACCCGCTTAGATGACAGTCTTTTAGTCACAGTGGTTGAAATCTTCGGGCTGGAAACATTTGTCTTCTTCCCCCTTCCATCAGCGGGGACTTTCCGAGCAGAGTTGCAGGAGATGACGGGGAGTGCCTCGTCTTCTGAAGATGGCTGTTGCAGTCTTTGAAAGACAGACTGCCGGTCTTCTCGCATCGTCGCGCTGTTGCAGCAGTAGTTGACGATGACTTGGGTGCAGTGACGTCCGTGGGAGGACTCTTTGCACCCCGATGCATCTTCTCTTTCCTTGCGTTTGTGGAGGATGGCCTCACGCAAGTCAGATGGGTCTGGACCGACCATGTTCGCTCCCGAGATTTTGGGAGACTTTTGCGAACCTCTCTGTCCGTCTGCCACTGGTGTTTTCCATAAAGAAATTCTCTTTATTTGTTGTGTTTCTGGAAAAATTACAACTGTAGGAATCCGATCTAGAAGACGATCGTTTTATCCCTTGGACTATGCGAAGAAGAAAAGCTCTCAAAATTTTGACAGTAGATATCAATGTATCTGTACATTGAATGAGAAAAAGAACTCTATTTATAGAGTCAAAAATAATAACTGAAAAGATAACTGTCTTCACAGCCTATGCCTAGTTGAAAATCACGCAGGATTTAACATACACAAGGCTGTGAGCAGTTACTGGACGTGGCCTGTAACTATTGGACACATGGCAATCATGCCTGAGTCGTGTGCAAGTTACAGGACACGCAGACGAGAGATCAGTGGCATGGCTGCCACGTACTCCAATTTGATAAAATCCACGCAGACTTGTTGAAGACGAAATCCACGGAAACTCGGTGTAGAAAGCTTCAAAATCCACGCAAACTTGGGGCAGGAAGCTTCAGGATCCACGCAGACTTCGAGGCAAAGAACTTCAAAATCCACGCAAACTTGAGGAAGAAAACTTCAGAATCCACGCAAACTTGAGATGAAGATCACAAATACACGCAGACTTGAGATAGAACTGCCAGCTGTCTTGATTCGGCGTGTCTCGACTGACACAAAATCTCTGACAGTGATTGCTTTGTCAGTCGCATTAAATGACAAGAAACCCTTTTGGTACGCCAACTCGACGAAGGCTGAGTCTTGCTGAAGAAGATTTCGAAAATCACGCGATAGACGGCGATGATCTCTCGAATTCTGTGTATACATGGCATACGAAGAGATATTCTTCGACTGTCGTGTTGTCAGTCATAATTACTCTTTGACAAATGATGAGCTGTCTCCCAGCGTGATTTGTTTATATTGTCTGGATCAACTAAGCGTGACTTTTGACTCTGTCTTGATCAACTCAGCGTGACTTTCATTTTTGAGGCCTACAAAACCCCCTTCAAAGTTTTCGAAAAATGATAAATTATTTTGAAATACTTTGAAAAATAGAGATGATAAAATGGATTTAGTCACGCTGAGATGACTTCAAATTTTTTCGGAAGTCGAAAAGACTTCGAAGTTCTTTGAAAACATCCAAATGAACTTATTAAATGTCATAATGACTCTTCATTCTCCGAGACTGATTGTATCCAATTTATGGTGGAATATGAACCGCCGGCAAAACTCAGTTATATAAACAGGAAGAAGTTTCATTTTTAATCTTCATCTTACGTCAATATGACACCAAAGGAGAAAGCTGAGGAAGAAGCACGCAAGTTGGGCTTTTGTTCTCATGGTGACCCCACTTTTGGGGGTGAAGAGCCAGAGCCCCTTGTCTTCGAGCTCAAAGATGATCCCTTGCAACTAGCTAAGAATTTCTTGAGCTATTTTGGCTTGGATGGCTCGTCCTCTTCTGATGGGCGCAGCCTCATAGAGCAGTGTGAAATGTTTAAAGCTCTGTTGCACTGTCTGGGAGTTAGGAGCGTAGAAGAACTAGACACCAAGCTCAGTCGCTCTGGGAAATAGAGCGTGACTTTTATGCTTTTGTTGCACTTTTTGTTTTGTCTTTTGTAAGGCCATCAGTGCCTGTCTTAAGAAATGAAGTACAACTTTTGTGTTTGATCTACGTGCCTTAATGAGAAATATTAATCAGCAGTCTTTGATTGTTTCCAATGTTGCTCTGTCTTCCAAAGCACACGTGACACTCATTCCACAGTTTACGAGCGCTATTTATGCGGATCTTTTCCAAGAATAGACTTGTACTTTGCCCTTTAAATAGATGGAAGAGTTTCGCAGATACTCATCTCCCATTCCTCTTCTTCTTCTCTGAGAATGAAATTTTTGGGAGATTTCACTCTTAAACAGGAAAGCAATGTTTTCTAATGTTCGACTTCTATGCACTGTATCAAACATGAGTTTGCCAATCCTTAGCACCAAACTTGAAGGTAAATCAGTGTAATACGTGCACTTATTTTTGCTGTTGAAGATAGGCTTTTTGTTTCTTGTTTCTGATTTGAACAATACACGCCTGTCTCTGTTTGATAAATGCATACTGAATAATTTCTGTTGATCTAATTTTTTTTCTTCTTAATGCTTTCTGCAGAAACTTGGCTGAAAATTTTCTTCAGAACTGGCATTGGGGATGTGGATGCTGTGGAGAATATCGTGCTGACATCTACATCAGGGAGCTCATACGCTTTTGACGCATAAATCAGACAACTCAGAACTCTTCGTGGGATAGAAGGGTCTTCCTTAGATGGTAGGAAGAGCCTTTATACACGAGAGTTGGATGGTGGAGTCAACTCTACTACCGAGAAATCGGGTAGTAGAGTTCCTTTCGCGGGAGAACTAGGAATTGTATCCCAAGGTTGGATACATTCCTGTCTCCTCTGAAAGGTCGCTCCTAATCCACCAGTTGTATTGGCAGCACCACGACTTCGGGCTACCACACTCTGTGGTTCTCCTCTCGTCTGAGAGAGAAGACCAGAGTTTGATTCCTGCTGATCTGGTCGTGACTGAGACCCAGACAGTCAGGAATTGCCACCAACAACGAACCTGACGGAGAAGGTCCGACGGAGAAGATCCAAAGAAGAAGATAGATCTCTATTAGGTTATCGTTGTGGTATAGAATGAAAATCCAAAATTATAATAGATTTCCATTATGATTTGTAAGAAAGTCTAAGAAAATGTAATAGACTTTTTATGGTGAAATGAGAATGGAAATGACAATTCTTCTATGCTCAATGATTTGTATTTGTGGATGAATTGTGGACATGATAGATAATAAAATCATCTTTTCTGTTTTAGAGTATATGATATTATCAGAGGTATTATGGATGTGATAATATATAGGAACTCAAAAGAAAATAGATTGATTTCTATGCAGAGGTCAAAACATGACAAATGAGTAAGTAGATTCGGAATTGATTCAGAGGTTATGAAAACATGATAAATAACGAATCCCCACTTAATAAATTGATAGAAGATTATGAACGGATGAACCGTTAGGAAATGATGAACAGATGAACTGTCGAGTGAATGTAATAAATGAACGGATGAACCGTCAAGTATTAATGAACAGGCGAACCGTCTGATGAATGTGAGAAATGAATGGATGAACCGTTAAGCATTAATGAATATGTGAAACGTCGGATGAATGAGGAACTTCTGCCTATAAATATAGCAGAAATCTGGCGAGAACGAATACTTCTACTCCTCAACATAAAAATGTCATCTGGAGAAGCATCCAAGAAGACTGAGATAGCCTCAAAGGTTCAGAAAGGCACTGAAGAACGCCCTGCTGGTCCAGTCAAAACGAAGAAGAAGGAAGCAGGCGAAGGTTCGTCTGCACCCAAGCCACCAAGGGACATTCTGGATTTTCTGCTCGAACCAGGAAGGACTGAAGAAGAGGAAGCCATAAGGATGGCCGCTTGCAAATTCCTCGTGGGTTCTAGCAAGGAGGTTCTCGGCTCTTTTGCTGATCACGTCTTCGAGAAGAACGGTAGTGGCCCACGTCCAAAAGTAGAGAAGGATGATAGTGATCTTCCTTAATATCATGTATCATCATTCATAAAAATAAAATAAAAATTTTATTTTTAAACATGAATTTGTCTGATGATTACAAGTATTTACATTTATACATAGTACTTTTTAAGGAATTTGCCATTAATAGGCATTAAAACTTTTCGACCATCCAATTCTGAGAGTTGATAAGCTCCATTTGAGAAAACTTTGCTCACAATATAGGGACCTTCCCACTTTGCGTCAAATTTGCCCTTACTCATATGAGTCATAGTCATAGGACGTCTGACTGTTAGAACAAGTTCTCCTTTTTGATATGATCGAACTCTGACTTTTTTATTAAAAGCTCTTGAAACTCTAGCTTGATAGAATTCAATATTCTGTTGAGCAGATAATCGCTTTTCATCCAGAGCTTCTAATTCCTGAAGTCGAAGACGATCGTTATTTTCAGCAGTGAGTTCATTAGCGATTGCTATCCTTAAAGAAGGAATTTGAATCTCTAATGGAAGAACAGCTTCGCAACCATACACCAGAGAGAAAGGTGTACATTTGGTAGCATTATGAACTGTAGTGCGATAAGCCCACAAACATTCCTCGAGCTTGTCACTCCAATTACGTTTGTTAGTGGAGACAAACTTCTTTAGGAGTTTGATGATAGTCTTGTTGAAAGCTTCTGCTAATCCGTTAGCTGCTGGATTATATGCGGTAGAAGCCATATTATTGATCCGGTGATCGTCACAGAATCGAGTAAATTTCTGGCTGACGAACTGTGGTCCGTTATCATGAACAATGCGTCGAGGAACACCAAATCTGTAGATGACGTGGTGCTTAATAAAGCTGATGATATTAGACGTCTTAACTTCAGATAAAGGAATGGCTTCGGCCCATTTGGAGAAGTAATCGGTTATTGCGAGAATGAACCGATGACCTTTAGATGACGGTGGATTGATCGGGCCGACAATGTCCATGTCCCAAGCTTCGAAGGGCCATGATGCTGCCGTCGGATGTAGAAATTTCGAGGGTTGATGAATAAAATCCGCATAGATTTGACAAGCTTTACACTTCTTTGCATATTCGATGGCATCAGATACCATGGTGGGCCAATAATAACCCATACGTCGAATACGGTCTTGAAGTTTTGGTCCTGGCTGATGTGCTCCACAAATTCCATCATGTGCTTCACGAATGATTTGTCGAGCCTCGTCACCGGCAACACATTGAAGGAGTAAACCATCATAAGCTCGACGATATAAGGTCTTTGTTGTATGATTGTAGTAGAATCTGAGTGATCGTCGTCTGATAGATGCTGCCTCACTCGGATCATCCGGAAGAATATCATATAATACGAGATCTAAGAAAGGAAGTCTCTAATCCGTATCCGTATTCTGATTCTCAGTCGAGTTACTGAAGACGAATTCCATGCTGGAATCGGATGAAGATGACATCGATTTACGACTGAATCCAAATCCTCTTGTTGTGTTGACGTCATGAAATGTTGATTCTTCAATGTCAACTAGAAGTCCTAGAGTCAAGTTATTTTCAAGATGAAATAATTCTCAATTACGAACAACAATCATTTGTTACCGTCTAATTGGGATAGCCAACACCGCTGCAAGATTAGCTAGAGCATCAGCTTCTGTGTTACATGCTCGCCTAACATGTTCGATGAAGAATTCTTCAAACGAAGAAGCCATAGATATAGCTGTTTTACGGTAAGGAACCAGATCTTGATGGCGAACTTCATAAGTACCCCTGATCTGATTGACAATGAGTTCAGAGTCTCCATACGCCTCCAAATGTTGAATATTCAGATGTTTAGCGAGTTGAAGACCAATAAGTAATGCGTTGTACTCAGCTACATTGTTTGAACACGGCTGATCGAGAGAATAAGCTCTTTGGATAGCAAGACCTTCTGGCGATACAAGAACAATTCCAACTCCAGCGACAATATCGCCATTAGGACCAATTCTTGATGCTCCATCAAAGAATAGACGCCAAGTAGGATCTTCTTCAGCAATTTGATTTGAATCTAGGACTTCATCTGGGATTTCATCATAGAGTTTTGAATTTTCTGGAATTGAGTGAGCAGCCAGAAAATCAGCTAAAGCTTGTCCTTTGACTGATTTCTGAGGAATATAGTGCATGTCATACTGAGCAAGTAGGATTCCCCAGTTAGCCAATCGAGAATTCAAAACACTGGGTTTCTTCATCATGATCCGTATAGGATTGATCCTGGAGATGACATGAATAGTCTGGCCAATGATATAATGACGTGTCTTTTGGACAGCAAACATCAAGGCTAGACATTCTTTTTCAACCGGTGAATATCGAGGTTCAGCTCCGGTCATAGTGCGGCTGAGATAATAAATGGCTTATTCATGGCCATTTTGATTCTTTTGAGCGAGTAATGCACCCAATGAATGACTCATTGCTCGAGTATAGAGGAGGAACGGTATTCCTGCGACGGGAGGTACCAATACTGGAGGGCTTATTAGATATTGTTTTATATCATCGAATGCTTTCTGACATTCATCATTCCAGACAAAAGAGACACCTTTCTTCATAAGTTTGTTGAATGGTCTGCAGCGTCATGATAAATTAGAGATGAATCTCCTGATATAAGCGATTCTTTCTTGAAATCCTCGTAGCTCTTTTAAGGTGCGTGGAGGACGCATCTCTTGGATGGCTTTAATCTTCTCGGGATCCACGTGTATACCTTTAGAGGTAATGACAAAGCCGAGAAATTTACCACTAGAGACGCCTAAGAAGGACTTAGTAGGGTTCATCTTTAATTGATGCTTACGCATTAGATCAAATATAGTCTTCAAATCTTGGATATGATCCTCCTTTTGTCGACTTTTGACTGCAATATCATCAACATAGCATTCGACTGTTTTTCGCAAATGTTCACGGAATATAGTGCTCATAGCTCGTTGATAAGTTGCTCCTGCATTCTTGAGACCGAATGGCATAACTGTATAACAGTATGTACCAATCGGCGTTCTGAAAGAAGTGTGCTTCTCGTCCTCTGGAAACATTTTGATCTGATTGTACCCAGAATACCCGTCCATGAATGACATTCGTTCAAATCCACAGGTATTATCAACCATGACATCAGTGATTGGTAGAGGGAATTCGTCTTTAGGACATGCCGCATTTAGATCGCGGAAGTCTATGCATACTCTGATCTTGCCAGTCTTTTTAAGAACAGGAAAAATATTAGCTACCCAATCGGGATGTTGTTCCTCTCTAATAAACCCAGAGGTAATGAGTTTATTGACTTCAGCTTCAATTGCATCCATGATGTCTGGACGAAATCGTCGCTATTGTTGTTTGACCGGTTTAGCATTCGGCAAGATATTGAGCTTGTGAGTTGCAATTTGAGGATCAAGCCCTGGCATATCTTCATAACTCCAAGCAAAGACATCGATGTAATTACGAATGAGTTTGATCATGTCTTTCTTATCAGTTTCTGAAAGACTTTCACTGATGAATATTGGTTTGGGAGATCCCTCTTCACCAACATCTATTTGAACAAGTTTATCTTCAGTCGGAGGTTCTTTTTGCTCGAAACGGAACTCCCATTGATTATCTAATCTTTGGGCCCACTGTTCTGATTCAGGTGAGATTTCAAACTCTTCTTCGTCTTCATCACTTTTTTCAGAATGGTCAATGGAAACCATGTTGGAAGACAAAATATTGCAGTAGAAGTCACCGATACTCGTATCGGAATCCCAAGAAGTGGTACTAGAAGAATCAGATCTCTTATCTTCGTCAGACTCAGGATCTTCATGGATAATATTGATAAAAGGAGTAGGAGCTATATAGCCCAATCCGCATTTCGTCCTTTCATATTTCAAAGGAGGAATTCGGACAGGTATTTTTCTTCCTTTTCCATCATTGAGGCCAGTCCTGAAGTCATAGCCCATATTTTTGATGATGTCTCTAGATTGCTGACTATAACGACGTAGTTGTAATCTTCCAGTATCATCATTTTTGTCATCATCTTCAAGATCAGAAGGATTTTGAGGCCTTTTGTAGAAGAATATTAGAATGTCTCCTGGCTTTCTGCTGGGAACTAGAAAGTATGAAAATTGTACAGGTTCTAGAGATACATCTGTATGAACAGTCTGTACAACTCCTATGGTTATTGTGTTCAAGTCATCTAACAGATGTAAATAACTATGAACATAATTACACACATCAACTTACTGCAAAGGTGGAGACTTTTCATTAAATATAAAAGCAGCAATATTTATATTGGGAGAAGGCTGAGCCTTAGAGATTTTAGCCAAGTCAATGACTAAAGGGGGAGAAGAAGAAGAAGCTTTGTTTCGATTAAGATCGATAACAAATGGCTCAGAAGAGGTGAGCTCCCTTGAAGTTTGAGTAGGAAGAGTAGTCCGCCCTCCAACTGGAATTAGCAGAGTATCTTGTGAAGATACAGAAACTGTAGTACGCCCACTGACAGGAATGATCAGTGTATTTTGAGTAGATGACTGAGGTAACGGAGAGATCCGTCCACTCACTGGAATGATGAAAGAATCTTCTCCAGAGGGTTTAGGAGATTGTTGCTGAGTAGTTCGACCTTTAACAGGGATTATTAAAGTCTTACTTTGTGCATCTTCTTTCTCCATAGCTTGTATGATCCTTGTATACTCTTCTTTGTACATTCGGGAATCATTGAAATAAGCTTCAACCCCATAGAAGGGATTTATATCAGCAACTTCTTTTTGTACTCTTCCATTGCTATCAATGTATTTAAAACATTGATAAAGAGTAGAGGGCACCACATTATTTTCATGAAGAAAGGGCCTCCCCAGAAGAAGATTATAGGATCCCGCGATCTCGATCACATAGAAAGTGACTTTAGATCTGAAATCGCCTATCTGAAGCTTCAGATGAATCTTTTCCAAAGGCTCACTTCGGCTTTGATTGAATCCCAAGATAGTAGTAACCGTCTTGGAGAGCTTGTGAAGAGGGATTTTTAGTTCATCCAACAAACTCTTTGGCATTATGCTTATAGCAGATCCTGGGTCAATGAGGATACGATCTATCTTCATTGTATCGATATAACCGGTGTAGTAGAGAGGTCGGTCATGTCGATTATCCTCTAGTAGCATGTCATCTTGTGTAAAGGTGATATTTGGGATAATCTCCAGTACACTGTTGCAATGTAAGCAAGTGGCAGGTTCCGCCTCTGGCTTCTTCAATTGTGCAAGACAAGAGTCAGCTTGTAGAAGTGCTTCACTTAACGTCTCCCGAGTCTCTTTGGAAAGACGTAGAAGTTCAAAGAGGGACATTCTAGCTGGAGTATTAGCAAGCTGAGCTATAATATCGAAATTATAAGGCTTCTGAAGTCCAAGAGGAGAGGACTTCTTGATTGGTTTATCAAACTGAGCATGTTGATTGCCTTTCTCAAGAGTTGTGGGTTTGGGAGGAACAGGTTCAACTGGTGTAGTTGAAGGAACAGGTGCAGTAGATGATTTTTCTTCAGGAGGAACATTAGGAGCATCTTTAGCAGCTGAAGGGATATCAGTAGGATCTTCAGGATTTTTAGAATAATCCTTTAGTTAAGGTTTCCCCGTTCGAGTAGCACTAACAAGTGCTTCTTCTTTGTCTTTTGGCTCTGTGTCAGAGGTAGACCCAAGAGAAGTCATATGACATGACTTGATCTTTCCAGCCTTCTTGGACTTTCGAGAAGAAATCTTTTGAGGAAAAGGAGATTCAAAGTCTGTTATTAGATCAGGATGAATCCACATGATTTCTCCAGTCTTCAAAGTGATTGGTGCTAATCCTTCAGACTGTGGAGGAGGAATATTTACTATTTCAAGAGTTGCCTTGGGAATAGGAACAATTCCGCTTTCAAGAAATTGAGGAGGGAAGTCTCTAAATTGAATAGAGACGACATTAGAAGTGACAGTCTTCTCTTTTGGAGTAAGAGAGATAGCTCCAGACTTAATCATTTCTTGGATCTTTCCTTTCAGTACATAACATGTACGAATTATGTGATCTAGCATTCTGTGGTATGGACAATATTTAGGATGATCTGTCTTACCAGCTTCATCAGGTTTCTTGATCTCAGGTAATTGTATCTTATTACCTTTCAGCAGACATTCAAAGATACCAAGGACATCGTCGTCATCGAAAGAATATTCTTCTTTGGGGCGAGGTGTTCTTGGTTGTTGAGTTGTAGGAGAAGTTTGAACAGTTGATGTATCTTTGCTCTGAAGATTAACTTCAAGAGTTTCTTTTCCCTTGCGAGCATTGTTTTTATTGTTAGTACCTTGACTAGTTTCTTTAGGAGTCATCTGCACTCCTAAACCTTTGAAGGTTTCAGCACTAATTTCTGCAGCTTTGGCACTGACTATGAAAGAAGGCCAGTCTTGGAATTGAGTGGATCCTGTCCACATGCTGATGATTGGCAACAAGTTTGATTTGCATGTGTCGATGGTGACAGCATCAGGAGTTCCAAGAGGCATCTTCAGAGCTTCTCTTCGAAACCGTTCAATGTATTCCTCTGTAGATTCATTATTTTTCTGCTTGATTCTAATAAGAGCAGACATAGTCATGTCATTAAGCCCTTCATAGAACCTTTCAAGAAACATCTGTTTGAAATCAGCAAATGAGGTAATGCTCCCATCTGGGAGACTCCTATACCATTCATAAGCCGTTCCCTTGAGACATCCAATAAATACCCGAGTAAGGAGGGCATCACTTGGTTGCAGTTGATCAGTCATCACTTCAAAGTGATTAATAAACTGACTTGGAGAAGTGGTTCCATCATAGAATGAGATAGTAGGAGGCTTGTATTTAGGAGGATATGATACTTGCTTCCATTCTATCGGATAAGGCTGCTTGATGCCTAACCTTTGTAAACCATCCTTCTGTTTGAATGCCTCGAATTGAGTTTTGAGATTCTTCAATTCTTCAGAGACAACTCCCGAAGATTGTGGAGTTGTGGCTTGTAGAGAATAGTTGGGAGGAGGAACAGCATTGTAAGCACTACCCCCAGCTCCAGAGAGACTAGGATTTGGTTGAGCTGGTCCAGGAGTATTAGATTGTACTGCTGGAGGAACTTGTACTGGACTTATATCAGTATCAACTGGTATGGCATCTGGTACAGTCTGTCGATTTTGCAACTGAGCTGTCATGAGTTCATATATCGACTTCATTGTGTCAGTCATAGACTTCATTTGCTGTTCCAAAGAAGCAATTCTTTGATCTTGAGGAGTCAAGGAAGAAGAAGGTTCATCAGTATTCCCATCAACCATGTAAGTCGTGACTGTATGAGGGATTATTGATGAACTAGTGGATGTTGTATACTCTGAATCATTGCTTCGTGCATCAAAGTCAACTATAGGAGAATTACCCCCAGTAGGAAGAGGTGGGAAGTTAGATTCTCCAAGAAATTCAGAATCAATTTCAGGGATCAAATTTCTTTGACTAAAAGCTAGGACTCTTGCTCTAGTGTTTCTATATACTCCATCTGGACTATCAACTCTACCCCCGGTGTCCCGAGAAGTCATGTTGACAGAGGCAAACAAAGGCTCATCTTCATCAGGCATAGGTTCATACTGAATCCTATTGAAGACAGAATGTCGTTTAGTTTGACATCTGCATTGCATTGTGGCTCTTGGCTGGAAGTCACATTCATGATCACCATGGTCTTGAACCGTTGATTGACATCTGCACTGAATTATGACTCTTGGATAGAAGTCACATTCAGCATGTTCCTTTGACACAGAATTACTCCTTCTCTTCTGTTGAAGATATTTCCGTAAATCTGTTTGTGAAGATTGAGGAGTATACTTCCTGTTCTTGGGTCTTGATGGCTCTTGATTATACAAAGAGTGATTAATGTGAGCCACATAATTTCTTGCATACTCTGCATCTGGATCTTTTATCTTCATATCCAATTGGTATGGTTTCTTAACACCAGAAGTGCTGATTTTTGTTCTTAGATCAGTTGGAGGTAACATATTAATTTTGGAAACATGGAGTTTTCCTTCTATTGATCTGGATATTAGCAGAGAAGGAAGAGTTGAACCACTCCTTTGATTAGGAGTTGGTAACAGACCCTCTTTAATGGACAGATTCTGTGCCCAATTTGAAGAAGTCAAAGAAGAAGATATTAAGGAATATTTCTTCTTAGACTCAATCAGATTTTGAAACATAGAATGTCCAGAAAGAAGAGTAGTCAAAAGACCATCTCCTTTCCTTTGACTAACAAAAGTATCAGTCAAAGCTGTTCCTGAAGTAAAAACTACAGGAGCAGAAGAAACAACTAAAGAGTTATTCTTTTTCGAAGGGACTTTGTGTGGAAGACCACCCCCAGTTCTAGTAGAACTCGGTAAAGAAGAAGAGATAACTAAGGAGTTATTCTTCTCTGATGAAATACACGCTGAAACAGATTTGGCTAAGGAACCAGTACTGTTAGCGTGACTTTTAATTTTAGAATTACACGCTGGAACAGATTTGGCTAAGGAGCCAGTACTGTCAGCGTGACTTTTAGGGTTGAATTTGCACGCTGGAACAGATTTGGCTAAGAAGCCAGTACTGTCAACGTGACTTTTAGGATTGAATTTGCACGCTGGAACAGATTTGGCTAAGGAGCCAGTACTGTCAGCGTGACTTTTAGGGTTGAATTTGCACGCTGGAACAGATTTGGCTAAGGAGCCAGTACTGTCAACGTGACTTTTGATTACTGTCATCTTCGAGCGCACAAGAGTGTGCGTGCTTGCAGTGGAGTTCTTGCCAGAGGTAGGAGTAGACACTGTGGCAGAGATTTCACCATTGACTGCCAACTGATTCTTAGGGACATAGACAGAGTGTCCCTTCGACTTGGCAGTGATGATGGAGGCTGGAGTGGGCTTGCCACCCTTAGCCCGCTGCATTTCTTCATAGGCGAGTTGATCGAATTTGATCGTCATCACCTTCTTCGTCGAGCCGATTGACGAAGTGTCGCATTGAGTTGTTACCATCTCAGAAGAGGAGATGGTTTTCCCCAGCAGAGTCGCCAATTTGTTTTCCATAAAGAAATTCTCTTTATTTGTTGTGTTTCTGGGAAAATTACAACTGTAGGAATCCGATCTAGAAGACGATCGCTTTATCCTTTGGACTATACGAAGAAGAAAAGCTCTCAAAATTTTGACAGTAGATATCAATGTATCTGTACAATGAATGAGAAAAAGAACTCTATTTATAGAGTCAAAAATTATAACTGAAAAGATAACTGTCTTCACAGCCTATGCCTAGTTGAAAATCACGCAGGATTTAACATACACAAGGCTGTAAGCAGTTACTGGACGTGGCCTGTAACTGTTAGACACATGGCAATCATGCATGAGTCGTGTGCAAGTTACAGGACACGCAGGCGAGAGATCAGTGGCATGGCTGCCACGTACTCCAATTTGATGAAATCCACGCAGACTTGTTGAAGACGAAATCCACGCGAACTCGGTGTAGAAAGCTTCAAAATCCACGCAAACTTGGGGCAGGAAGCTTCAGGATCCATGCAGACTTCGAGGCAAAGAACTTCAAAATCCATGCAAACTTGAGGAAGAAAACTTCAGAATCCACGCAAACTTGAGATGAAGATCACAAATACACGCAGACTTGAGATAGAACTGCCAGCTGTCTTGATTCGGCGTGTCTCGACTGACACAAAATCTCTGACAGTGATTGCTTTGTCAGTCGTATTAAATGACAAGAAACCCTTTTGGTACGCCAACTCGACGAAGGCTGAGTCTTGCTGAAGAAGATTTCGAAAATTACGCGATAGACGGCGATGATCTCTCGAATTCTGTGTATACATGGCATACGAAGAGATATTCTTCGACTGTCGTGTTGTCAGTCATAATTACTCTTTGACAAATGATGAGCTGTCTCCCAGCGTGATTTGTTTATATTGTCTGGATCAACTGAGCGTGACTTTTGACTCTGTCTTGATCAACTCAGCGTGACTTTCATTTTTGAGGCCTACAACCGGGGGCTGGACTCGAGTGGTTCTGTACAACTTCCCATCCGAGGCCCGCGTAATAGTATGTGGAACGCTCGGATGGTCAGAGGTCAGATCAGCGGACCGAACTCGCCAGGCTCGCGCTGCTTTAGACTTCTTTGCTCTAGTGCGTAAAGGCACATAGTAGGAGGAGTCTAAGTGATACTGGAGAGAGTCAGACATATCTTCTTGGGAGCACAAGAGATCAGGACCGTACGAGAGGCGGTCGAAGACAGAGCCGCGTGGAGTAGGCGTCATGCGGCTGTCATCGTTGGTCCGTATGCGGCTGGCAGACGTAGCCGCATAGGCCTTCTTTATGAGGCTGGGAGTCTCAGCCGCATGAGTCTTCTTTATGCGGCTGGATGATCTAGCCGCATGGATTTTCTTCATGCGGCTGGTAGATCCACCCGCATGAGCCTCCTGCATGTGGTTGGCAGATTTGGCCACATGAGTGCTCGGCTTCTTCTTGGGGCGCATAGAGTCGCTCTTTGTCCCTGCAAGTCCAGCATTGTAGTGCTTTCCTCTGTCGGACTTGGGGACAGCAGAGTTCTCTATGGCTCGAAGTAGAGCCGTATGAGGGTCGCCTTCGCCGTCTTGGGTAGCAGAGAGCACCCCGTCCAAAGCTTGTGGGGGAGCGAATGAGTTTGGCCTCCACTCGCAGCGAGCTTTCTTTGTGCGTGTTCGCTTCTGGATCGGGCCGACACTTCCTTTAGAAAGCATCTCTTCAAATGCCTGTTGGTCGAAACGGACGACCATCTTCTGTTGCGTGGAGCCTAGCTTGGCTGCATCCCACTGCGTCACCAACTCCTCAGCCGTGGAGAAGTTTGTCCCCAGCAGAGTCGCCATCGTGTTTGCCATGAAATATAAAAGAGCAGAACAATTATCGGAGGACTGGACTTTTACTTCACGTTACAAACTCGCTTGTACAAAGAAAGCCTAGGGACGAAAACCTAGGTACAGCAGTCTAAGTACAATTGTTTATTTTAGATTCTGGGGGTGACGATAGAGGCTCGGGAAAGCGACGGCAGCTCTGCCTTACTCCTTGGACGATCGGTATGCAGCCTTGGCTCCAGAAGATTGCTTGGCGTTGGAGGTAGTGCTCTCTTTGCTCTCTCTCTGCTTCTTCTCTCTAAGTATCCTGGTGCTCTCTGATCTCGAAAAAGTCTCTCTCTGTATGTATATATGCCTCTCTGTATGTGTGTCTCTATTGCAAGGGAATGGCACCCTGCTATTTATAGGAATGGAGGGACCTCATTAGGGTTCATAATGATTACCCCTCAAAGTGGCGGTGGCCTATCGATCGATCAATCTGGGCCACTAATCTTGAGCGTGATAAATCTGGGCCATTTAGTGTAGATTGCACCAAATCCTATCAGTAATTAATGCTGATTGGAATAAATCTCCGTGGTGATGATTTGATGATGTCTGCGAATCTGAATGAATAAATTTAATTCATTCTCCTGCCATGTGTCCCAGATTATTGGGATCTGATCCAATCTTTGATTGCAGTAAATCTGGGAAATTGATTGTCTTTATGACACGTGTCCCGAAAGCCGCTGAGGAGGATTGAGCCGCATAAGGGTTGAGCCGCATAAGGATGGAGCCGCATAAGACTAGCCACGTGTCGGGTCTGCTTGGGGAGTGGCCCCCCGAACCTTCGAACTATATTGATAATTTGAGCCGCACAATGGGTAATGAGCCGCATGGAAATGATCCTTGCGAACCGCATGGGGGGCCTCTGCTTGAGCTGCATGAGACTGTTTCTGCCTGAGCCGCATGAGACTGTTTCTGTCTGAGCCGCATGAGACTGTTTCTGTCTGAACCGCATAAGGCAGCTTCATCCTGAACCGCATGGAGGGTCTTCGTTCGAGCCGCATATGACCGTCCACGTGTCAGGGCCACGTGGATCTCGAAAGATTGTGTCAAAGAACTCCTTCACTTCCCTAGGGGTCTGTCATTATGACAGAGTCATAATTACCTTTTTGTGTCAGGGCTGCCACTTTTTCAGAGTTGTCAGCCGTCAAATTAATTAATGCGGGAGGGGAGAACTGTTTTACAAGCCACATGTCTCCTGTTCTGAGCCGCATAGGACGTCTTGAGCCGCATAGTCCCTCGTGCCGCATGAATCTGTGAGCCGCATGGGCTTCCTGAGCCGCATGGAGTTTCCTGGCCGCATGGATCTTTCTTTCATATTTTCCATGCTTCTACAACCTAGTCTACCCGAAACTCGTCTGGAACATAGTCAATTACTCAAAATTGCTAAAATAACCAAAAATATATTTTAAACAGAATTAATATATATTATTTCTCATAATAATATCATGGGTACAAGGGTTAAGTTATACTACAAGTTTGAGACATTCTAGGTCAGCCGATTACCCAAAATTAGCTAGTTTTGACCTATAATTGTTTCGACCAGATTTGAGTTGATAAATTCGTGGAAAAATACTTAGAAATCCTAATTTATATATATGAACACACATAAAATTCAGTTTTGAAAATAACCACCAATAACTTATAGTTCCTTCACAACGGGGTTAATTTTGATCCTACCGAAACATGAATATTACGACTATAAATCATGAAACTTTTATAGATGATTATACATAGCAAAAGCCATCAAAATATGATTTTTACAGATTTAATAACATATTTTCTAAAGAAATTTAGTAAGGTTTTGAGATAGAAAAATTAAGGTTTCTTACCAAAAGTCCTTGCTAGAGAGGTTGTGAAGACTTCTCCTTGCCAAAGCTCCAACCTTTCTTGCTATCTTTGCTTGCTAATCCTCTCTTGGTGAGTTTGGAAGGTTTGGCAATGGCTATAGATGGTTGGATTGAGAAGATGGAGTTTTTAGGGTTTATTTTGAGTGGTTGGGTGGATGTATGATGGAGGAGATGAGTGTTTGTGAAGGATGGAGAGATGTGCAATGGAGAAGATGATGTATGGAGGGCTATGGGGGAGAGGTACTGCCAAATATGAGGGGGAAGTAAGGGAGTGGTCGTCCAAGAAGGAAAAAAGAAGAAAAAAATTAAGTTAGGGTTAGGGTTTGGGTATGAGTTGATATACATATATGGGCCTATTGGGTTGTCGGCATGAAAAGGAGTGGGAATCCTATTCCTAATGAGATGCTTGGCCAAATATCCAAGGGAGGGGCTACTTTGGTCAGCCAAGAGTGCTCCCACTTGGTTGGGGTGGTGGTTTGGTGAGTTGGCTAATTGATTGGATTGATGATTAAAAAGGTCTTTCCTAATATAGACTAATTAAATCTATCTATATAAATACAATCCAAAATCTGAATTAAATACAAAATATATGTATTTATTAATATTTATTAATGTCCAACATGCCTACTTAGGATTGGGTTGGACTTTGGGTCAAATATAAACTAATGCCAACTAGGATTACACGTAGACACTTTCTATAAAAAGAAACTTTCCAAAATTGAAAACATATCAATATTAATAAAATATATATACAAAATATATATCAACATGAAGGTATTTGAGAGTACTACATGTTTATTTAGATTTGGATTTGGTTTGTGTCAAGTCGGGGCTAAATTGGTACAATCGGATCTCCTAGAAGTCAATAATCTAATAATTAAATAAATAAATCATCGGTGGGGGTTAAGGTGCAACTTTGCCTGGTTTTCCTAGTTAGAACACACCTATGGCTCAGCTTTCCCTACCATAGCTAAAATACTAGTCAAGGCACCCAACTACACTATCTGTGCCAAAATTCTTGGTCATCTTGTACTCCAAATTTAATCGTGACTAAAGACATCTACCGTAATAATTAACTAATTAATTATTTATAACATTCAAAAATCACCATTTAAATTAAATAAATAAATAAAAATATTTCAAAAATTTTGGGAAGAGGAGTTACAGCCTATAAATAGCGGTATTTGTGATGAAGAGAGTCTGTTCGCTCTCATTTCACACAACTTTTTCTTTGAGAATGAACTCGATTGATCCTCCTTCGTAGTAAGATGTTTCACTGTGGGTTGTGGATCTCCTCATTCAAAGAATCTTTGATTTTGATGACGAACTCCTTCAAAAGACTGAGATGCGCCGAATTAGCTTCGATCAGAGCAGTTTGTGCTCATGCACCTTACTGGCGGTGTTCTTTTACGAGACGACATGAAGTGCCAAGTTGAATGCAGAGTTTGGGGTCGTTATACTCCAAGTTTTGTTATGCTGGAAGAGCCATAGGCTGGCATATGCGCCTGGGCGTTAACGAGGAAGTGATTCGCATGTTGACAAGGAAGTGATTCGCTCACGACGAGGAGTAGATGCGCCTATGCTGAGATGTCATAGTGAAGCGCCTATCCACAGAGTTTAGACTAGGCTGTAGTAGACTTTTAATTTAATGAAAAGCCATATAATAGATTTTCATATAAATAAAAATCCTCTTTTCATGCGCTTTCCTTTTACTTTCTTTGAAATGATGCGCTGACATTTGTCCTACGTCTTCGGTGCATACTGTTTGTGGCGCATAGGAACTTCGGCCTCTTGATGCGCCTGAAAATTCCATGCGTCTACAGGGACGCCAAATCAGAAGTACAACTTGGAGGAAAACAAACTATTTCATGAGTAAAATGATAATACTGCTTAATTATGTTCCGTGGCATGCATATGTTTCATAGTTTTAAATTGTTCACACACTTGCATGGTCATGGACAACTTGTGCACAAGGTATGGCTTTCTTGAAAACAGTATCCGGGGCACCGGGACCGAATTGAGCTATAGGGAAGTGAGATTCGTGCTTCGGCGAGGCATTACGGGACCTCCAACTGGGCTTGCAACCCAAGATGATAGGGTGCGTCACAGTACCATATCCCTCGTGGTGACGTAATACCAATGATCACACATAAGATAGTAGCATGCTCATCTATTGTCTTATGCAGGTAGCAAGAATATTCTCTGTTCATGCATGGACAAGTACGACCATGGTAAGAAATGATATAAAATTTAAGCTTTACTGTTTCGAATATGCCATCGACATGAACTAAAATTCATTAGTTCTAAAAAGCAAGACAACTTTTAGTACATGCCTACCTTAATAAGTGGTGTCGGTTTAGACGAGTGGCTTCGTCCCGCTCACTAGTGCATTCCCAAGTATACTAATCCCCAACCCCACAGGTGACGAGAACTCTGGGGGTGCATAGTGCTAGGCCCAAGCTTAAGTCGGGGAGGCATTTTGAAGCTCATCTTATTTTGAAGTATTTCACTACAAGAAAAAAGGCGTTTCTTTACGGTTTTTTCCTTGACAGTCGTTAAAAACTGACAATAAAAGGACTTATCTTGACGAATTTGGGCTTACGTCAAGAAAGGCCAAATTTTATGTTATTTTAGCAATTTTATAGTACAATAGTTGACGGTTTTAGAGGATCTGTTAAGAAATGCTATTTTATTTGTTGACGGTTTGGAGATAACCGTCAAGTAATATATGTGCGAAAAAATTGTCGCAATTTTTTTGGATGACATTATTGTAATTTTTTTTCAAAGTTTTCATATGTGTTGACCGTAGGTGCTTGTTTTTTATTAAGGAACACAGAAAACTTTCTCTCGATCTTTCAAAAACCCTCTCTCAGAAAATCTTTTCCTCCTCCTCTGCTCCCTAACATTCTCCTCCCGAAGAAGCCCTCTCTATAAGAGAGAGACCCCTCCCCTCTCCTCTAAAGTCTCTCTACAATCCCACAACTCCCAATAAAAATTCCCTTCACAAAACCCTAACCCTACTTTTTCCCCATGGACGATTCCGGTGACCTCCCGGCGATGGAGGTCGACATCACGACGGTAGAGAAGCTGATTCTCCAGTGGGACCCCATCGCCTCCCCTGCCCGCTCCGACTCCTCCGATAACATGCTCTCCGACGGCGTCGACCGCGACCAGGCCTGCCGCTTCCTCCGCGCATCGATGAGATCTGCCACTTCGTTGACGGCGACCCCGCCAGCCCCACGTGTCTCCTTCCATTAAAGCCCTCACTTTCGTTTCGGGAAAGAAATCGCCCCTATGAGATCGATTTTGAGGTCTTTATGAGATTCTGGGCCGCTGATGGTGGATTCATGGGTTAGGTTGCTGCTTCTGGAGCCCCCTACCCCTTCCTCCTCTGGAAAGTTTGGATTTTCGTAGGAAAAGAGTCCAATTTGGAAAGTTTCGGCGGTGATGGTGCTCGTGGGTTCGAATCGTGGATCTCCTAGTCCAGGTTTGTTTGATTCTCAAACCAATTCTCGAGTTTTAGGGGGTGAATGGTTGGATTATGTAGGAAAAATAGTTAATTTTGATGTTTAGTGAAGCAAATTAGCTCTTATTCATGCTTTAGATGTGTGGGCAAAGTATCATAATTGGTTTCACATTGCGTTCCCTATTGATTGTTTAGAATTTTGGGTCTAAAGGAGCTAGATTATTGTTTCTGTAAGAAAATTGATTACTCTATTCAGTAAAGTAGATAAGCCCCTGTTCATGGTTGAATTATGAAAAACATTTGAATTTTGTGTGATTAAGTAATTGGTTTCACTTGTAATTACCAATTTTCTTACTACCATTGTGATTACCTATTGATTGATTACATTACTGGGTGTATCCATATTTTTCTTGAATTTTAGCAGGAAAAATTATTGGGTATAATAAGTTATTATAACAACAATGATGAATTTGTGTAATAGATGAATGATTAATTAGTTGAGTTCATCCATTTGGGCATACAAATGAGCTATTGAATTCATGTAATTGCCTCTATTTACTTAAATTGATTCGTAACTTGTACATGCTTGATGATACAAGTGGGTAAGGATTTGTATGCACTGGCTTTGGTATAGTTGTCGTCCATCAAGTATATTCTTTTATTTCTTATATGAAACACATGCATCCATGCGGTTGCTTGGTCAAAACATGTTTCAGACTTTTTTGTTTGAATTGGCATATAGTGGATGAACAATTTTCTTCTGGACTGGATGGAAGGTACGTCAGTGCACTATATATATATGTATGTCAGTATGTCGAGCATACCGCGATGCCGAATCGATCGTTCACTCACTCAGGTGTTGCTCGAAGGAAATGATGGATGAGTACTCCTCGAAGCTTCCAATCATGCCTTTAACTAGTAGGTTTGTGTTCTTTCTCCTGAGTCTTGGCCTTCTTATTTGTATTTTCAATTATCTTTATGTGCCCTTGAATCAGGGATCTGGAGGAAAAGCGACCTCGACTTGGATTGGTTGAATGTGTGAAGCATGATCTCTTGCAACAATACCCTGTTCTTCATGAGAAGCCTGGTATAACTTACTCTCTTAAGAACATTATTTACAAATTATTTGTTATGGCTTGGACTGATTACACCAAGACCTTTATATATTAAAATAATAGTTGCTCAAGTTCTTAGCATATGATATTTTGATATTGGAAGTAGAAGAAGCACCCTTGTAGGTGGTGGTGTCTAATAATATTTTGATGGTATCTATGTAGCGGCGAAGTGGTGATGTATGATGGGGTCATTGTCTGTTCGATCCGTCTATGTATTTAGATGTCAGTTGTTAGATCTAGAGAATCCGAATTCATCCCTTTTATAATTTCCCTCTTCAAGCCCAGCTGTAAAAGCTTTTCAAAAGTTTAAAGATCACATTCATGCACAAAAGAAGTAGATGTATGGAAGAAAGAGAATGTGAGTAGGAAGGTGGAATCTTGATCTATTTGTTCTTGCAATTGTTTTTCAGGTATTTGAGCACCTGCCACTTCTTCCCTGCAACATAAAGTAACACTGATCAAGAATCTGGGACAAGTCATTAGTTTGCATGGCACTATGAAATTTGTTCTTACCTCAGGTTTGTAAATGAGTCGGTCGAAAACCTCAGCTACAAACCGAGTTTAGACTAAACTGGCAATCATTTTTTCTTCAGTAACTAGTTGAACTCACTTTCCAGAGTGTCAAAAATCTCAGCTACAAACCGAGTTTAGACTAAACTATCAATCAATTTTCCTTCAGTAACTAGTTGAACATACTGTCCATAGTGATGGTACTTCGAATCATTCTTTCCTCTCTTTTTTCAAATGCAAAGAGCACCCACGTCTGGCAGGGCTACTTGTTGCTGTTTCGGTAATTCTCTGGATGCATCCTTTTTTCTATCGTGTTTTGTTTCCTTCTTGCTTTTACGAGCAGCACGCTCTCTAGTGGCTCTACACAACATAAGCATTCAAGTTTAGTTGTAATATCATGTAGTATAACACAGCCGTGCCTAGAATCTGGAAAGAACTAACATACAATTGAAATATGAACAATTACATTATTCAGTGAAAAATATTCTCGAGCCTTCTCCTTGATGCGATATACTATCATATAATTGTAGTTAAGCCATTAACAAAAACTAGGTTATAAGTTAAGAATCTCTTACTTTCCAATGATGGAACGGATAATTAACATGTTTTACTCTGAAACAAATTGACTATCAAATTTTGTATGCGACATACAACTAATAATATGTTTTACGTGAACAGAACCTGTCCTGATTGTGTGGAGAATGCTATGAAATTTAAAGGAACGGGAGTATATGTCAAATTTATATAGTCATGGTTTAGTTTTATGATTGCCTCTATTCAGAATCTGAACCCTCACTTCTATTTTGCTAAGGTAGCTCAAACAATTAGTGGGCTAATGCTTGAAAATTTTGTTTGGTTAACTATTGACAAGCTATATAACATAGACAGGGGGTTATGTCTGTTGTTGTCTTTTTTATTTCATAAGTATTTCTTTGCTTCTTGATTAATCTTTCTTCCTAAAAAATGTAGCATGAAGCTCATGACAAGTCAATTTTAAGTTCAAATTTATTGATGACACAGTATGATACTAATCATTGTGCTCACAGTATGATAGTAATATTTGTTATAAACTATCAATTTTGATTAGTTTCCCAGATATCTGTTTATGAGTATTGTGATCTCTGTTTCTGCACTGGAATTAAAAATTAATGGCTTGGTTCTCTTATTAGTATATTTTGGGACTTGTTATCTTTCTATAGATGTTGCCATTTACTTAGACCAGCCCTATTCATGAACTATAGATACTAAAGAACTCTCAAGGTTGTTGCTAGCATCCCTTGCTATCTATTGGTGTATTAGTCTACTGATAGTGATAAGTTGGTGCAGATGCTTGATGATTTTGTGGATGTGACAAAAGATGATAAGCAAATTATGCATCTCTGGAATTCTTTTGTGAGGAAACAAAGGTATCACAAAGGTAAGTTCTCAGTTCTATAGTTTGCTTCTTAATAATGTTGTGGTCACTTGTAGAGAAGTGGATCTATTTTGCACTTTAGTTGACTGTGATCTTTTTAGATTAAGTATTAGAATATTATCTTAAAGTGATATGCTCTGATTTCTATTTTGAAGGAAAAACATCAAATAAATACAAGTTCTAAAAATCATTGTCTATAGCTGGGTACTAGCAGATGGCCACATTCCATGGGCATGTGAAGCATTCTCGGGGCTACATGGATAGGACCTCCTTCAATCTCCAGCTTTAGTATGGTATGCTTTTCTCCTCATGACACCCTTTAATTCCACTTTTGACAATCTTTGTTACAAGCAGGTGCTGGAGGTTATTCATGGTTACTTCTTTCTCATCATGTGCTTGCTACTGACTTTGTGTTTTGGGATTTTTTTGTTGATTATTATTTCAGCAACTTTCCTCTTATGACCCACTTAGGAGGCCAACAACAGAGCATACACTACATGGACGTTTCGTACTACCAATTACATTGCTTGTGATGCCATTGCAATAAAACTTCAAACAATTTTAGCATATAGATCTGTTTAACTGCCAGATGCGTGCTGCATGATCATCCAAAATAAGTATCCATGGTAATTTGTTGAATTTAACATTGAATTTATAGGTTAGTTTCATGTGAATTGTGATTGAAATTTTTGACAGTAAATTTATTCTTCTTCTGTTAAATTTCTGGGTAATATATAGTTTAAAGATCTAGAAGTGGAAGAGACATTATCTAAGTGTCATTATAGTTTCTGTATATAAAATACCAATGGCAACAAATTTTTAGGTTTTATTGCTCGTATGGTCACTTCCATTTTGACACTGGATAGTTGCATGCACGAACTTAAATATTATTGGGCATATATAATATATAATCTTCATGCCTAGATTCATTATTGCTTTCAGAAGGGGCCAGGTTATTTACGCAAGTGATGTTACTCATGATGCATCTTGCAGAATCCGCAAAATCTCAGTTTTTGTGCAAAGACTACAGTGATCATCTTGCACTTGTTCGAGCCTACGAGGGCTGGAAAAATGCTGAAAGAGAGCATTCTGGATATGAGTACTATTGGAGGAATTTTCTTTCTGCACAAACATTGAAGGCTATTGATTCTTTGCGAAAGCAGTTCCTCTTCCTTTTCAAAGATATCGGTTTGGTCAATGAGAATCTCAGCACATGTAACAAGTGGAGCCGTGATGAAAACCTTGTCCGGTCTGTTATATGTGCAGGCTTATATCCTGGTATTTGCTCTGTCGTTGTAAGTTCTTTTGATCCCTGTTGTTATCACTACATTATCATGTCATATCTCAGTTTTAAGGTCAGCATGACTATATTTTATTCTGGGTGAGGGGGTGAATAATGGTTCTGGTTTTATTCTTTCCATTTTTTGTGGATTGAATTATGTTTTCACTATTGGAATTAATTTATTGGTACTTGGTCACGTAGATCGTATAGGCTATATCACACGGGTATTGATAAGATAGACTCGATACTAATTTTGGCATATCCATGGACATTTTAATGTTTGTCGTATTTGGCATGGACAATCCAATCGACACTAAGACACCATTTTTGGAGTGTTTGTGCTTCTTTGTCTGGAGGAGTTGGCAATGTCCAAGATGAGATTGGCACCTGCTGCAACCATGCAGGTCCTAGATGACAATGATAAGTTTTAAAATTTGGCATCAACTATATATGTAAGTGTGCATGCTTTGGGAATGTGGCCAGATGCAATCTATAAACAAATATCCATTTCCCTTTTTGTCATTTAAATGCTCGATATATCGTCTAAAAATTCATTGCTATTTTACATGGACTCCGCTTTAGTAGAGCTTTATACAAAGTTGTGCTTCTTCTTACTTTAACATTAAAAAGGAATAGGTTCAATTTTTAGTGGATTGAATGATAATTCTTATTTCTAATGTTAATATGAAGCATGAGTGTTTGATTAGAGGTTTCATTTCTTATTTCAGATAACTGAGGATTTCGAAGAGATTCCTGTTCAGACTCGGGGTTTTGGTATCCTCGATTTAGGTTATCGTTCAAAGGTAATGTTCATAACATCCTTGGGGTGATTACTGATCACAAAAAAAATTTCTCATCACACCAGTTAAGCGCACAAATCATGTCAATATGATTGTCAAGTGAATATAATTGCAATGGTTGCAAGTCATTAGAGATATTTCTAGGAACCTTTCTAGCTGGATATAAATTTTTTTCTTGATGAGTCATGGCACTGACACGATTAGCTCGATGTAGAGCTCTGTCCAGAATCGACCAGAATTCTTCTCACTAGCTGCAGTTCTGTCAGAATTTCGGTCCGGTCAGCAGGTCAGGTCAAACTAGAATTCCGGTTCTCTACAAGTTTTTACTATGTTTTCCTATGCTTCTATGCCTTGAATTCCTAATTTTTGTCTACTCTTTTTTTGTAAGTTAACCATTTTCTTTTGCTTACTGGCTGACGTAATCTAGGAAGTATTTAAGAAAATAGTACTTTTCTCAAAGCCTCTTGGCCATCTCTCTCATAAAAAAAGGTCCTCAAAAGCTGACCTACATTGAAATGGAATCCAAAAGTTGCCTACTTGACTTCCTTTTCCTTTCCTTTCCCTCACTATGGGACTGAGACAAGATATGGAAAAACTGAATCCAAGACGAAGGCAGGAGCTTTATCTTGACTAAATGGTTTGCCAATAAAATGAAATCCATAGTTTCAACTCTACAATGATAATTATAATAGAAAAATCAGAAAATGAAGAGAAGTAAAACATCAAAATATTGAGCATCAACCTGATCAAGTTTGTTGCAACATTATTTGTAGTTTGCCAATGGATGAACCTTTCAGAATTGCATGAACTATCACAAAGTGTGAAAAAACTTGGATGTGTTTACTTCGATGTATAGTTGTACAAAAGATTGAAGATAGCATAGCACAAACGTAAAAAGAAAGGGAGAAGCTGTGGATGGAGATTTTGATGACATGTAGGAAAATTAGATATAAACTGCACAAATCAAAATTACCTTAAAAACACTGATATCTGCTAAATATTATGAATTGTGAAACAAATAAAGAAAAGTATTAATTGTAGAGAACAGTCAGAACTATGTTTCACATCAAACAACCCTTCTTCTTCATATTGGAGAAGGTTCCCATGTATATTGGTGTTTTCGGTTGTGATTCTCGATATGTTTGTCCCTGCGATTGTTCAGTAACCTATTGTTGCTTTGGAAAATCATAATTAGGGTCCCAATGGATGCACAACCACCACTCCCCTCTCCTCCCCTCCCCTTCGAATAAGTCAGGCAGATTAAGATATGGCATGATCGTCCTTGAGAGGCCACATCATATCCTAATTTGTTATAATAATACTGTTAGCAATAAAGGACATTATAGAGAGACGTGCTCGATAATTGGATATCTGAAGGTAGCCAGCAAATAGATATAATGTTCCTGTCAAAGTTACCTGACTTGCTTATATTTGTACAGTTCCCCTAATAGATATATTTGCACGCACACAAACAAAAAGGGACATACTACTTCACTTGTTTTAAGCATTCTTTTTTTCTTCATACACAAATTTGCAAATTGTAACGAGTCCTTTTTGTCCTGGTCCATTTTGTTTCATTACACTGGAGTTGGTAAGTTTGTTGATTACCACTCTACAATTGTGTAACATGTTGGTCAACAAACTCATTATTATAAATTATTAATTTGTGTTCTTGTTCTCAGAAACTATATAACTCACACCACACAAATCTTTCCATTTTGGTTTCATTTTGTAGGTGTATGCATGCCGTGAATAGGGGAATGCTGTGGATATGGAGGGATGCGCTTCGGTCTGGTTTGCTACTTTTTTGTTTCATTTTATAGTGTTGGATTATGTTTTGTGGTGACAAGTGATGCATGGATGTTTGCGGTTTGGATGTTTAAGTGGTATGGAAACAACAGATGTGGACTATGTGTACTTTATGGTTAGATTATGTTGTGAGTGGACAAGTGAATAATATATGTGGTGGGATGTGCATTAGAAGTTTGTGTTGTATGAACAATACAGTTTGTTAATATGAAATTTGGGTTTTATAGTAATTTGATGTGTAGCTTCTGGATTGATATTATGTGTGTTTCATTAATATTATATAATTCTTGACGGAATTTTGGCAACCTTCTCTTGACGGTACTTTGGACAGCTTCTCTTGATGGTTGTCATACGTCAATGTTAGTTCAAATTGTGTTGCATAATAGCCGTGAATTCATGCTTTTCATGACGAGTTTTGTCCGTCAAAACAAATGCTTTTCTTGACGGCTAAAGGCCGTCATCTAGGTCGGAGTCAAGAAATTTTTTTTGCCTACGTTGACGGTTTCTAAAAACTGCTATCTTGACGACTAAAAACAGTCAAAATTTTTACTTCATATGACGGCAAAAAACTGTCAAGAAAAGCCCTGCTAGCAACCGTCAAGAAAAGGGGGAGCTTTTCCTGACTTCGGCCTACTTGACGGATCTGCAACCTTCAAGATACCCATTTCTTGACGTGGAATCACCGTCAAGAAAAGCCTTTTTTTCTTGTAGTATTTTGAAGCCAATTCATCTCAAGGCTTGCAATGTATAAAAATGTGTAATTGTATGGAACGACAAGTATTAGTTTAGGCAGCTCGTCTAGTGTTTGGTTTTGTTTCAAATAAATGTAGCCACAACGGCATATCCAATGTAATTATGAGTTGTGTTTTGTTGTAAGCTATCATTAAAAAGCATATTTCTATCTTTTTATACCCCATGTTCAATTCTCTGTAATTTGTGATGTTTCAACTTGATGTTCAAAAAATATATAAAATTTAATGTTCTTGTATGTACGAGTGCAACTCCAAACTCGTATGGCATCACGCCCCAGCGAGGATGATCGATTCGGCAGAAATAGATGCAAGGACGAACAGTTTGTCGAATCGGGGTGTGATAACTTCAAGTTGAGCTTACTACATTTCCTTTTCACAATCACCAACGGGCTTGCCGGTGATTTCCTCGGTCGCTGCCCCAGCCCCAGTAGCGGACCTCTCTGCGCCCAACAAGATTCCTTCCTACGGTATACCTATAAAGACCTTAGTAGTCATCATCACAACACTGCATAAACCCACATGTGCATAAAAGGCAAATGGAACATACGAGAAGCAAACACTGACGTCGGATGTCTTAAACGTCGGTGTATGCTGCCAGCAGGTCAGCAAAATTGTTAGTCGTGAAATCGAAGGATAAGGGGTATCAACTCGAACTTCATCAGCTTGGGCCCCTTCTTCTTGGGAATCCACGACCGGAGGCCAAAGGTGTACAGGCTCTTCTGAAGTAGAAACTACTTCCATTTTAGAAGAATTGCCGAACTCCCACCTTAGGGGCTTGGACTTCTTCTTTGCAACCTGCACACATGGAAAGGGAAATGATTAAAGGTGGTCTTGTTAAAAAAAGAAAGAAAAACCTCTCAATGAGTGTTTAAAATTCACACCCATTACCTTCAAAGGGGATCGCCCCTTCTTCTCATCTACAGGCTGGGGACCAGGTCACTAATCCCTCAGTCTTGAAAATAAGGCTCTTCCTTATCCTCTTCAGAGAAGGCAAACTTGCCCCCGTCGAGGTGCACTGTTTCAAATGAGAATCGGCAGGTTAGACCAGCAAATCCTCTGCTTCTTCTCCTTGCAGAGCCGATGTCCCCTCCGCCACCTGGGCGCCTGGCAGAAAATACGTCTGAGCCTTCTCAATGACATCCGGCGATGCCTAATATTTGGTCCCAACAATAAATTTTTTTTCCTGTTGTACCCAAGGGATAAAGTATTTACAGAGCAGTAAAACGTAACGGGCTTCCGTGCACCCAATATTATAGTATTCCCATGCCCAGGCTCCGTCCAGAAGATTCCCTGCATACCCCCAAACAGGTGCTCGATTGTTCATCATCAGCTAGCTATAGCCGAATTGATGAAAAAATCAGCTTGGCTGGTACGGCTCTAGGGACATGTGATTCATTTTCCTATAAACCAGATGTGAGGGTCGGATTGACCGCAACTAGCAGAATGCCTATTTTGCTAAGCTGTACACATCCATACCCTTATCCTCTAGCTTCTCATCTTTCGTAGACCCCACGTAAGGTAGGGGAATCTTAAAAAAGTCCTAGCACTCCAAATAGGACAAAGCCTTTCTACAGACTGGAATGCCGACATGAAGTAACTTCCTCCTACGGTAGCGGCGGATAAAAGCATCTCCTTCCATATGGCCTTCTTCTAAGCTAGGGCGCATCATGCATGGGTGATGTAAAGTCAACCAACCCATCAGATAGTGGTAGGGTAGCTCTACTCGGGCAATGTTCTCACCCTTTCCATTAGGATTTATCACTTTCTCCATGAATTCTCTTAAACCCCGTAGAAGGTTGTAGACCGTGGCAGGAACTAGAGCCAGGCAATGACCGAAGATTAACTTTATAGCAGGTAGGATTAGATTCCTGGCTGCTCATTCAACTGATCTCGATCCACATGGAAGCACATAGTCTTGAAGCCAATATCATCAGATAAGCAGCTAATATTTCCTTCGAAGATAATTTATACATAGAGTGCCAAAAGTAGTTGTAGATATTGGAAGCAGGCTTTCCGTAGATGCCCACCCGAGGGATCTTCTCGTCCAGAGTAGCCATCTGGGCAGTAATGTCCTTTGGGGTAGTGCTAGGACGAGTGGAAAAGTGAATCTTTTTTGGATCTGCTTTGTGCTAGGTAAAAACATAGTCCCTCCAAACAGTCACATGGGGAAAAGCCCTCGTCTTGTCATTCCGTTAGCATATATGATGGTGGCACAACAATTCCTTGTATCCGTCCATCATTTCAAATTCCTTTACCTCTAAACCTATGAGCTCTTTGTTGCAACGAGTATATTCCTTATATGGTTCAATACCCCATGGTAGCTTCGAGATTACATACATCTTGTGAAGGGCCATGCCCATTTCTCCGTCGGGTGTATAGAACGACCGGTATGATGATTATACAACTCAAGTAGAGGCAAGAATATGTGTTGGTTTAGCTCTATCCCGTACTGGGTTGCCCGAATGGAATAGTACAAACCGGCTTCCTTGAGGACATCCTTATACTTGCTTAGTATCTACAAGGTCAAGTCATGCCATTTGAGTTCGGGGTGACACCAGTATTCAACCGAAAATCACCCTACGAATACAAAGTGCCCTGCTAAAAGCCAAAGTATCCGCAAGCACATCGCTAACCAGGCACCCAGGACGTAGCACTCGCAAGGAGCAGGATGGCTCATCTCGTGCATAACTAAAGACATCCCTCTTATGGAAACTTGAGTCAATTATGAAGTTCCCTGCTAATGCTTCCCCTTGGGTTAGGGTAAGCTTCCAATTCATCCTCCTCCTCGAGTCCAAGTAAGTGAAGGCCGAAAGCGATAATTGACGTTAGATCTTCGGTATATACATGCGAAGCTCGTTCGCCTCAAAGTACAAATCGTCTTTGATCTTCAAAATATTGGGGTAATAAGAGGCTACCTTATCCCCGAAACAAAACTGAGGCTTCTTAAAAGAAGTCTCGGTGCCACTTTGTTGTACGGAGCTTTCCCCTCTCCATCATGGCTTAGATGAAGACAAAGTGCTGAGTCTCAATCTGTACAATCCTTTGAGGAGGCTGGTCCTGCAGAATGATGGCCTTAGTAGGGTTGACAACCTCATCATTGTGGTCCAAGCCCATTTGGCACAAGGTGTAGTCAAACAAGACCTCGTCCATAGTCGGCACCAGTACCATAGATACTGCACAAAGGAACGAGCAAAAAAATGTTAGAAAAAAGTCATAAAGCAAAAAGTGACTTAAAAACCATACGCCATCACTTAATGGGGCATGAACTCGGAAAAAACAAAGCCTCGATGCAGCATGAGATAATGTTGTCTTAGGCAATATCAATGCGCACTAACATCATGCGCATAGTGCATTACTCACCCATGCGCAAGACTATGCATCAACGCATCTTCTGGACAAGTGTCCATGTACATCTACAAGGCTATGCTTTCGTGCATCTTCCGAACAAAAGTCCATGCACATCCACAGAATGAAGCTTCAATGCATCTTCTGGACCATAATTCTACGTACGTCAACTGTGTAAAATCTCAGCGCATCGTCAGAACGAAGCTTCTCAGCCTCGTACATGTGCATCGGTAACATAGTTGGTTGGCGCATATTCCAGAAAGAAGCCTCGTACTCTATGTTCAAAATGTGAACTCCTTGACAGCCATCCACATTCGACCTACCTACGAACATCGGGGTGTGTCGTATCAATGAGCAATGACTCCTCAGCGGCGGCCTACGAGGCCTTCTTTTTGCCTTTTCCCTTGCGTGTACTAGCAGTAGTAGCCTTAGAAGTTTTAGGAGCCATGGAAAAGATTTATGGTTTTTTGAGGAAGAGAGTCGGAGAAGAAGAAGAAAATGAACAATTTTTTTTCTTTTGAGAATGGAAGTAAAAGCTTCCTTTTCTTTCTGCCTATTTATTGTCCAAAAAAATATGTAGCCCGATAAAGACAAGTCGCATAGTCACCGCTTTGGAGATCGAGCTAAACCAAAGAGCTCTGATTCCAATGAAATTTTGACAGCCTGTCAGATCGGCCATGCGTCAAGAAGGCCATGCACCAGACAAACCATGCGCCATGAGACGAATGATTCCATGCGCCTGAAATACTACTACTCATGCTTCTTGTTCAAAGAATTTCAAACTGCTCACCAATGCACGACGAGGAAAGGGTCATCATTAACGCGTTCATGCGCTTATTTGATCATATGCATCCCTAATAGGCGAATTGAAACCACTTTAGGTGAAACAAAAATGCTTCGAAGGACGAACTGATGGCAGATGTCAACAATTGTGTCAGAGCAATCATGACCTCTATTGTCGGTTATAGTTGTGCCATGCCACATGGCTTGACCCGACCAACTTTTACATATGCCCCTAAAGCCATGTGCCCAGACTTGCTTTGTGCCCCTAAAGCCATACGCCATGTCCATCTCATGTGCAGAATCAGCAGCGCATCGAGATCTTTCTATTCAACAAAACAAGATCTTTGAGTCATTACCACGCACCACGTATCAAATGACTCAATCATGCCTATGACGGGTGTGAACAACCCAATATCTCAACAGTCACCCTATCCCAACCACGACCACGTGGCAGTCAACTATGACATATGCACACAATTGCAACTTTATTATGTTCAGAAATGCCATGTGGCAACAAAGCTCATATACGCAGCGCTCCTAAGCCATAATCCATACGCGCATTACATATGCACACATGGATGGATTTTTGCATATTAATATAAATAGGAAGAGTCTTCCTTCATCCCAAACACATAGAGAGTTTTTGCATAAAATTGAGAGAGTCGAATTGTTGTTCTTCTTGTTATTGAGCAGAGACTTACAATCCTCTTTTATACTTCTCCAGAATCAAAACTTGTACTTAGAGTTCGAATTATTGTTCTCCCTCAGCAGTAGTGTTCGATCTCCATCGTTGTTCTCCCTCAGCAGTAGTGTTCGATCACTATCGTCACACTTCCCCAGAATCAAAACTTGTACTTAGAGTTCCTATTTAGGAGTTCTTTTATACTTTTTCTCGTTTGATCAATACAAAAAGTTCTTTCACCTTTTATGATGACAAATAGTTACATCGGCTCTATCAAAGTGAATCAGATACACATAGATCCAGGTTCCTTACTCAGCATTATCCCCATAAATTTGCTGTAAGATTTAAAGGTTCCGATGCACAATCTGTCAATGACTAATACGACAATTTTAGGCTTTAATGCTGGAAAGAGATACCCCCTCGGGAAGATACGCCTAAAAATTTAGATAGGCGATCTTAGAACAGAGGTTATATGTTACATGATCGACTCATATGTATCCTATAATGTTCTGCTTCGACGCCCATGGATACACGAGAATTGTACATTCCACCTTACACCAGTGCTTCAAATATGTAGATGGTCAAGGAAAGATCCATACGAAGTTTTCTTATATTAACCAGTTCAAGGGTGTCAAGGTATATTATTTCGATTCTATTCTCTTTACACCAGAGTTTCTGGAAGAAGAGGCTAATGAGACTGATAATGAGGCTAAAAATACTCCAAGGGAGGGTCCTATTATGATATGAATCAAAGGGCGCACCACGCAAAGATCTACCCGAGCCTCTTGTTATCAATCTTCACAAATCAACTCGTAAGAAAGTAGCAAAAAAACTAATCGTGATAGACATCACCAAGGCAAAGCAGAAAGATCCATCGTTTGTCATCAATCTTTGTTGCAACAAGCAACTTGCTATAAAAAATTACCCTTTAATTATTAATCTCACTAAGCCTGTTGTCAAAGGAGATCCTACTATTAACTTTAGTGAGGATGAGGAGATCTTGTACTTCATGAATAAAGATGATGCTCTTTCACACTATACCGATGTTGATTATTTTATGGGAGAGTTCTTAGACATTCTCTTTGCCTATGATCCATTATTCATACCTGTGGCATCACCCTTCCGAACAGAGGTGTCTTATTGTTCTGGTGAAGATATTTGCTTCATGGTACCAGTAAGATGGAATTGAGATCATCAGACACTCTTCGGTAAAACAAATAACAAGAGGATTACATATGCCGATGACTCAGAAAAGGATAATAGAAAAATGCAACTCTATCGCTATAGTCAACTAGCCAAGAACATTATTCAGAAGATAGGTTACGACTTGAAGGCTGAAAAGGGTCTTAACTACGGGAAAGGCAGACGTCTGCCAATACGCCTCTTATCTCCAAAAGGCAAATTGGAAACCTAGTACTAGCGAACACGTAGTGGTTTGGGTTATGTCACTCCTCCGACAACTCCTAAAAGATCAGAGTTGGAAGAGAAAATACCTTCCCATTCCTCTGAATTGTCATTTTGGGGTTCTAATAGGAGTATAGGTGAAGTATTCAAGCATGTTTTTTCTGTCAACATGGTGTCAACCGTCTTAATTGACAAAGAGGATTAATCATTAGAACCTTTTAAAATCGATCCGTGGGTGCAATGGATGAGCCACAATAGAGCTACAGTTTGAGCAACATGAACCGCCTACAAATGACGAGATCATCCAGGTTGATGTAGGAGATCAATCTTTTCTAATGTTGATTTTCATCAGAAAAAGTCTTTCTGATGATGATAAACAAGTATATAGCTCATAAAAGAATATATTGACATCTTCGCCTGGAGCTACGAGAATATGCCTGGACTAGATCCCCAGCTAGATACACACATGCTCAATATCCTTTCTAATGCTAAGCCAGTAAAGCAACAACAACGATGGTTTGCCTAAATGTGATGAATGTGATTGAAACTAAAGTCAAAGGCTGATAGCATGCAGCTTATTCGATAAGAACAACATCCTGAGTGGGTGGCCAATATGGTTCTGAAAAGAATGGGAAGATCAAGGTTTGCATAGACTATAGGGATCTAAATTTGGCTTGCCAAAATATGAATTCCCTCTCCCTATTATAGATGTCATTATTGAAAATACCAAGCAAATGTTATTCATGGACGGATTTTCAGCTTATAATCTGATTAAGATATTTCTTGATGACGAAAAACATACATCATTTCGGATACCGTGGGAGTGTAATGTTACACAGTAATGACTTCTGGTTTGAAGAATGCAGGGGAAACTTACTAACGGGCCCTGAGTATAATCTTTCGTGAGCACATATGAAAGACGGTCAAATGCTATATAGACGATATTGCAATCAAGAGTCATCTCATAGATGATCACCTTCAAGATCTGAGAACGGTGTTCAAATTGATGCATCAACTCCAACTCAATATGAATCTGAGCAAGTCCTTTTTGGGAGTTTCTAGTGGCAAGTTCCTCGGGATCGTAATAACCTATAAAGGTATTCATCTTGAACCTGACAAAGTTAAAGCTATTATCAAAATGCGTCCTCCACGTACCTTAAGGAGCTTTGTAGACTGCAAGGCCGACTAGCATATATCAGAAGATTTATATCAAATTTATGGGGATGATACCAACCATTCACTCAACTTATGAAGAAAGGAGTAAGTTTGTTTAGAATGAAGCATGCCAACAAGCATTTGATGATATCAAACAATACCTCACAAATCCTCCAGTTCTGGTGGCCCCGATTGTGTAAAGACCTTCTTGTTGTATGTTCGAACAAGGGATCATTCCTTAGGCACCCTATTAGCACAGAAGAGTGATGAGGGTCATGAACATGCTATTTACTATCTTTGTCATATGATGGTTGGTGTCGAGTACAGGTACAATCCTGTAGAGAAAGAATGCCTAGCTTTAGTGTTCGGCATCCAAAAGATATGTCATTATGTTAATGGTCAGACAATTCATGCAATATCTATAGTGAATCCCCTCTGGTATTGATGACTAAGCCCAGTACACACTACTCTCAACTGGCTATATGGACAATAATGTTGTTATCGCTTTACGACCTGGTATTCGTCCCATAGAAGGCGATGAATGGACAAGCTCAGTTGACTTCCTTGTAGCTTACCCAGTTCCTAAAACATCAAAATATGGTGACATTCCAGACGAAGTTCTACAGTCCAACATAGAAATGGAAGATGACACTTGGTAGATGTTCTTCGATGATGCCTCAAGAACGGGATCCAATAGAAATATTTTGGATGGTTTGGGGATAATTCTCATCTCACCCGATAAGCTACTGATACATCGAGCATATTTTTTCAGAGAATCTTGCTCCAATAATGTAGCAGAATATAATGCTTTTTAGTTATCCAAACAACTGGGTGTGGAATATCTAAAAACCTATGGCAACTCTAAGTTGATAGTCAATCAGGTTAGACAGGAGTATGAAGTCCATCATGAATATCTTATCCCCTATTATTAGGCCACGTTAGAACTACTTCAACCTTCGCTAGATTCTTTATCGAGCATGTGCCTCGACTGTAGAATATAGAAGCAGATGCTGTAGCCGATCTGGCAGGTTCTTTAGCCAATCCTCTTAGAAGATAACATTTAATTACAGTGATTGGCCGAGATTTATTTTATGCCAAAGACAATCTACAAATATAACATAGTTATATAGTGGATTCGGTTCTTAATTCAAAGGATTAGGGATTTCCATCTATAGACTATGCAGCCTATAGGATTATTCCAGATGACCTTAAAAAATCTATCTCCATCAAGAGACAATCTCCCCAGTTTTATTATGACGCAGCATCTAAGATGTTGTATCGACATTTCTATGATGGGCACTTGCTACGATGCCTTTCAGATTTGGAAGAAAGCAAGCATTTTGTGAAGCTCACGTCGGTACTTGTGGGACACATCAACCAGGTCCTAAATTGTAAGATAGACTCATAATGATGGATTATTCTAGCCTACTTTGGTAGCAGAAGCCATAGAATATGCCTATAAGTGAAGAGCATGCCAGATCAACGCTGACTTTATATACCAACTTTCAAAGTTTCTATACTCGACAGCTACATCTTGGCCTTTTGAAGCCTGGGAAATGGACATCATAGGACCTATCAACTCCCCTTGGGCCAGAGGTCATCGGTTTGTTCTAGCAATAACCGATTATTTCTCCAAGTGGAGAAGCAGTTTTACTTATCAAACTGAAGACATCTAATGTGATTAGTTTCGTCAAACATCATGTCATATGTCGCTTTAGCGTTCCCAGAGGATAGTAAATGACAATGGGTCGTAGTTTACAATCATGCGGCTAATGGTCTATCACAGTCTTTTAATAAGACTATAATCAAGCTCCTTATGAAATTTGTTTTATCTAACAAATGTGATTGGAACGAGGAACTTGGAGAATATTTACGGGCTTATCGAACGACGATATGAACTCTAACTGGCAATACGCCATACTCTTTGGTCTATGTATGCAAGGTCGTACTTCCCTTTGAGATCTAGATCCCTTCTCTCATGATATCTTTGTCCAATAAGCTAACCACCAAAAACAATGATCGCTTGCAACTTCATAGTTAGAAGCGTTGGATGAGAAGCTTTTGTAAGCTGAACAGCATATTGAGTTATATTAGGCATGTATATCCAAAGCCTTTAATAAGAAGGTCAAAGAAAGAGTATTCAAGTCGATGAACTTGTCGTATCTATCCAGAGACCGATGATCATCACACAAAAGTAATAGAAAACTTCCAAGGTAAATGGAAAGGTCCTTTTATAGTGGAGTCAGTATATTCCAATAGTGCGTATAAGCTAGCAAAGCCAAACGGAGATTTATTTATGATGTCGATCATTGATAAATTCCTCAAGAAGTACTACGTTATGTAATGATTGTAAATTCCTGGTGCTGATATGTACCTTTCAGAGGGATAAGGAGAAGAGATAGGTTGAGATAAGACTCATTTCCTTTCCTTTTATCTATTGTAATTTGAACAGTACAATAAAGCCTTAACAGTTGGAATATACTGACTCCTTTCAGGTGGATAAGGAGAAGAGATAGGTTGAGATAAGACCCCTTTCCTTTCCTTTATATATTACGATTTGAACAGTACAACAAAGTCCTAACAGTAAGAATTTGCTAGTACAAATATATATTCTGGGAAAGTGTGCCGATGGAGATCAGGTACTATAATGACCCCTTTACTCCGTTGAAGATCTGCTACTTAGTAGCTTCTTGAAGTGCTCACTATGACTCTTTTCTGTGTATCTGGTACTTAGTAGCTTATCGAAGTGCTCTCTATGACTTTCTCGAAAGCAGATTTGTTGAGAAAGCCATCCCCAGTAGTCGCCAGCATGTTCACCATCGTAGGAAATATGATGATGATATGTACCTTTCAGGGGGATAAGGAGAAGAGATAGGTTTAAAGATAAGACTCCTTTCCTTTCCTTCATATATTACGATTTGAATAGTACAACAAAGCCCTAATAATAAGGATTTGCTAGTACAAATATAGATTCTGGGGAAGTGTGCCGATGGAGATCAGGTACTGTAATGACCCCTTTACTCTGTTGATGATCTGGTACTTAGTAGCTTCTCGAAGTGCTCTCTATGGCTCTTTCATGTGTATCTGGTGCCCTCAGAGATGAGGTTGATTTTGTGGATTTAATCAGTTGACAATTTTATCTTTTCTTCCTCCAATTTATCTTCTTTTTTGATCATCTGTGCCTCCTTTATATTTGCATTTTAATGGGCAAGCTATGAAGGAGGTAATGGTAAAGGAGGACTTCCTGCATGGAAGATACCATTTGGGTTGTCATATCTATTTAGGTAGGCTATTTAATCGCTCGGTCTGGTCGAGGCACTAATTGCGCGACTGTTGCTACAGGAGCTCTGGGTAAGGATTTAAGGATTCTCGGGTGTAATTGTTGGTGGTTATGACTGTCTATCTGTATGGCTTGATCACAGGTGAACTAGCATGCACGAGCGTTTAGGATAATCTATCGTTTGAATGGTGCAGTTATGTAATATGTGTGCCATAAAAGGAAGAACTAAATTAGATGGCACGATCTTTGGTCGATGTGTGGCGTTGGTCGTGATTTGGAGAGAATCTTTGGTTTGAATGGGGCGGTTATAGTGTACACACCATAAATGTGGTGTTAATCCTTTCAGCCGTTACCAACAGGATTTGAGGTAATCTGGTTCAGGGCATGAACCAGCTTGTGGTGATCCGGTTCAGGGCACGAACCAGCTTGTGGTGATCCGATTCGGGGTACGAACCAGCTGTCTTGGTGTAGAAGGTAGCTCTGCCAGGGACTCGAGCCATCTGCCTTGATGTGGATATTGTTTAGGCCGTTTGAGCCGCATGCCCTATTGGCCACATGGGGGTTTCTTGGAAGGGAGGCCGTATGGTGTCTGGGCTGCATATGATATGGTAGCATGGAGTGGTCCAGCTACCTTTGGTTCTGCAAAGGTGATGTACTTCGTGGTATTGTGCTGTTGTGACTTAGCATCTCACTGGAGATCTCTGGCCTTCGTGCACTTTACTTGAGGTGGCTTGGTCTTGATTGAGCCTGGGCAATTTTTATGCTTCTACAAGATTCCCTTCAAAGTTTTTAAACTTAACAATGAGTTTGGAATACATTAAACAGAAGCATGGGCTCTTCAGGGTCCTTGGGACGCCAAGGCTTCGGTGATGTCTCTGGACTCCTAACGATGCCACTTTGTCTGGGTGCACCCTTTTTTTTTTGAAATGTTGCTAGGCAGGCAGGCCTTTGTTGATACCGTCTTCGGGATTTAATGAAATCTCGCCTCGGGCTTTGTTCTTCCCTCATTTAGAGGATTTAGAATTATGCCTGGAGGGAATCGAGGCATCTCTTTCCCACTCATGATTGTGCCTTGCCATAAATGTGTGAATCTATAGGGCTTGTGGCCCCTCTTATATAAAGGGATCACCATCCCTGAGTCGCTTCATCTCATCCATGGATCCAGAAAGGAATTTTCATCATAGGCGCTTCAGGAGGTCGAGGTAGATGGAGTCTATTGGTACTGTTGCTTCTGCCACCAGGCCCGTGGTGACGCTCCTTCCGTCGCCTTCTCCTAAGTCGAGGCGGAGGAGGTTAGCGGAGAAGAAGCTGGCGATGGCTCGGGAACTCCTGCACTTCGTTGGCCTGACGGCAAGGGATCTTGCCAGGCCCTTAGGCGTGCCTCCCGACTTCGACTCTCTTTCGCTGAATCCGGCGAAGAGGGAGAGGCTGAGCGTGCTGGAGGCCTTTCTTCATTTTTTCGTCAGAGCTGGAGTTCGTTCCCTCCAAGACTTCGTCAGCAACTTTAACTGCTCCTCCTCCTAGGGGCTCTCCCACTTCTTCTTTTTTTGTCAGGCCTTTGTGGCCTTTGTTTTGTAATCCTTCTTTCATCAATAAATCTATTTTTAGCACACTTTGTCTGTCTGGGCTAGCTGCTGCGTCATGCCTGAACTATCGTTATTGGCCTTGTGCCTTCTATTCTAGAGAAACTTTTGTAAAGAAAGGATATTTTTGGAATATGGAATATATTCTGGGAGGGAAAAATAGGGTTTAGTGGACATTTTTATCCATGACGTACCTAAGATATGTACGAATAACAAGGGTGAGTGGGACATGTCATCAGTGACCACGTTGGTGTGATGATGTAAGGGGGAGTTTCTTGCTCAGAATTAATGTGGACATGGCAAGGCTCTTTGATTATGCTACTATTTTTAGGATGGATAGCGTAGATAACTAGCTTAGAGGTGATGTGGACATGGCAAGTTCTTATGATTATAACGCTGTCTTATGGTGAGCTGCAAGAATATCTTGCTCAGATGTGGACATGGCAAGTATCTGTGATCGGGGTGCTATTTTGGGGCAAACAGCGAGAGTATTTTGCTCATAGGTGATGTGGACGTGGCAAATGTACATCTCTTGGTTCGGGAAGATGACTCAGAGGTGATATGGACTGGGTTATTTTCTAAAAGGGAAAGTCAAAGGTGATATGGATGTGACTTTTTGATCATATTACCCTTGGAAAAAGGCAGTAGAGAATACCTTTGACCCGACTGGGGGTCAATAGGTGAGATACCATTCTCCTCTGATGAGAAGGTGGTGACGCAATATAACGACAACTTGCTCGGGTCCTCTCAAATGATGTTGTCTATGTGTCGACCAACAAGCCTTTAAGGATATACTCTCCCAGGACAACGCGAGTCCTTCGAAACGGATATCAAAGCTAAAGAAGACTCGTTGTACTTGGGTGGCTAAGGCCGATGCGCCTACCCCAAATGCTCAAGAAGATACGCTCCCAGAAGCTGTCATTCACAGCGCGCATTATGCGCCTGCACAGCTCGTTACTGGTGCGCAGGAATATCAACTCCCTGGCTCTGGCAAAAGAGCCCAGTCCATGCGCCCCAAAACCAGGGTACAGCACAAGAAGAAAGGTGCAGTCGTTCTCCAGCGCAGCGGGCATTGGGCACAGGAAAAGAAATCTATCTTTGGCAGAGTCTCTTGCCAAATAAGCAAAAGAAATTTGGACTATGATTACTATGGGCCTTCAGGTGCTAAAAAGTCCAAAACAGAATGAGCCATGCGCGCTCAGTTTGTTGAGCCAATAGCGAGCCAGAAGCATTTGCTGACTATGATAGCAGCTAATGGTAAGCTCTATAGAACGGACCCAGGCGCTTTTGTGCCCAAAATGGGTCAGTTCCCTAAGTCTTCCAGTCACTTTGGCGCATCTAATGTGCTGGAATAAAGCCAGGGAGAAAATCTTGTGGTGACAGACTCATGCGTCCAGTTTGGCTGTGCTTATGAAGTGGGTCTGTCACACAATAAGTCTTCCACCAATGATCTGGGCGCATCCCTTCTCAAGATTTGTGTGATATGATTAATCATCAGTACAAAGAGATAGAGATAATTTTTTACGCACAATGTGCCTTCTTTAGGGAATATTTGTGCTAACATCATCAAAAACCGTTGCTGTGCCAAAAGAAAAGTCTTTCCTCCTAGGCAGTCTATTATTTCAATGACTGTAACTAGCTGCACCAATCCGACAGTGCCTTGGAAAGAGGGTACAAGCAGAAGACGATGACGAACTGCCCATCGCCTCATACAATGCTACTTGGAAATCACCCCCTGTGAAGAAGAATTCCTAGACAGAAAATCCTCCGGTTTCGGCCAGTGCACCAAAAAGCCAACCTCGAGGAAAGAAGCTAGCGGTGCCTAGTACTGGGTTTTTTAGAACACCTACTTAAAAGCCAAGTCTGCCTCTAGCAAGGTTGACGCCCAAGCTGGGGGTAGCAATCCCTTAACACTTCACAATAATCCGCTCTTTCGAGGAGACATTGATTCTCAAGAAACTGACATTGAGATATCTGGGGGTACCCAACAGATGTATATCACCTATGGGGCTAGTGGTAGCCACCCTTTGGATTTTGAGGCCCTCAAGACATCGAGCCTCATGGATCGGAGGCAGAAAGTGAGAAGTCCACTACTCTATCTACTTCCACCTATGTAATGTCAATATACATGACAAGGGGTAATAATGGGGACAATGGTGAAGCGTCGAACACCAGTCTTCAACACATCGATGCTTTTGAGGCAGGACTTCAGTCTCTGAATGCCTCATTGCAGGCTTTGGCTCAATTGGTCTTGTAAATCAAAGCCACCATGGCTCAACAACTACCAAGCACCTTAGTACCGACCAGTCAGGACCCGGGGCTAATAGGAAGTCTAAAGCACCCCCTCTTGTTCCTCCTATGACCAACAATTATACTATACCACGGTCATCTGCCCCTTCGGTATCAGAGGATATACATGAAGCTCTTAGTGACTTGTGAGCCTATGTTGATGCCAAGGACCGACACGAAGCGCTCTAAATTCTCAGGATTCGGCAGCCATATCCTTTCGAATGGAACAAAGTGGTTTAGCCTTCTAAGTACAAACAACAATCCTTGACCCTGTTCGATGGGAATGATTTTGCCCGTCGGCATCTGACATATTTCTCATCCTTGACAAGACACCTACCACGGGACGATGCCTTGCTCAAGAACTTGTCCATTGGAGCATTACAGGGGGTGGCTAATCAATGGTTCTATAGCCTCCCTGATAACTGTATTTCGTCTTTCGAATACCTTAAACGTCTCTTTCTTAATTTTATGAAGGAGGAATGAATATGACAATATCCTCCCTCATGGACATTGCTCTAAAAGAAAAGAAGCCGGCCAAACAGCAGCAGAGATGCTTCCGTCCCGATGTTATAGATGCTATCGAAACCGAAGTGAATAAACTGTCAGTAAGTGGCTTCATTTGTGAGGAACAACACCCAGATTAGGTAGCCAATGTCGTTCCTACCACCAAAAAGAACGAGAAGATTCGGGTCTGCATAGACTTCTGGGATCTCAATTCAGTATGTCAGAAGGATGAGTTCGCCCTCCCGATCATTGATGTAATGATCGACAACACGTGCGGTCTTGAATACATGTCTTTCATGGACGGGTTCTCAGGCTACAATCAAATCAAGATGTTCCCGGACGACAAAAATCATACATTATTTCGAATACATAGGGATATACAGTTATACAGTAATGCCCTTCGGTTTGAAGAATGGGTGCAATATACCAGCGGGCTATAAGTACCATATTTTGTGAATACCTCCATAAAATATTAGAATGTTATGCTGATGACATCGGTATTAAGAGCCATGTTCAGGGCGACCATCGACAGGACTTGAAGACTGTGTTTAATCTACAGTGGGCACATTAGCTGAAGATGAACCCAACCAAGTCTTTCTAGAGATTCTCCAGTGGCAAATTATTGGGTTTTATCATAACTACAAAAGGTATCCATATAGACCCTGAGAAGACTAAAGTCGTCATTGACATGGATCCACCGAAAGAATCTTAGAGAGCTTCGTGGCCTACAAGGACGTCTGTCGTATATCTGGAGATTCATAGCGAATCTTTTTGGGCGATGCCAACCCTTTACCAAACTAATGATGAAGGGAGTCCCTTATGTCTGGACCAAAGAATGCCAATAAGCATTTGACAAAATTAAAAAGTATCTCATGAATCCCCCAGTTTTGGTGGCTTGAGTCGTGGTAAGACCTTTCTTGCTTTATGTACGTACAATGGACCATTCCCTAGGCTCTCTGCTAACTCAAAAAAGTGACGCATTCCATGAACAAGCCATCTACTACTTTAGTAGGACGATGATTACTGCCGAGCGTAGGTACAATCTCGTTGCAAATGAGTGCTTCGCTTTGGTATTTTCCATTCAGAAAATCTACTACTATATGGCGGGGCAGAAGATCCACGTCATTTCTCGGATCAATCCCTTAAAGTGATATGACTAGCTTGGAGCGCTAAACTCACGGATAGCTACATGGGAAATCTTATTGTCACCTTACGATATGGTATTCGTCCCGCAGAAGGCAGTTAAAGGCCTAGCACTGGCCGACTTCCTGGCAGCACATCCTATAACCAAAATGTCAAAACTATATGACGGTATTCCAAACAAAGTGTTGGAATCCAACACAGCAGCAGAGGAGCCCATCTGGCGAATATTCTTCGACGGTGCTTCGTGAACAGAGCCTAAGGGCAAAATTATCACAGGAGTAGGGGTGGTCTTGGTTACACCCGAGGGCCTAGTCATTCACCGTGCATACTCCCTTATGGAGCCATGTTCTAACAATGTGGCAGAATGCAACAACCTTATCATTGGTCTCCAACTGGCTAAACAGTTGGTTATTGACTATCTAGAGGCCTACAACGACTCAAAAGTGATAGTAAATTAGGTTAGAGGACAGTATGAGGTCCGACATAAGTACTTGCTCCCATACCACCAGGCGACAGTCGACATATTCTCTACTTTCATTGTGTTTTTCATAGAACATGTTCCCCGACTACAGAACCTAGAAGTTGACGCTCTCGCCAGTCTCGCTGCTTCCTTTGTAGCCCCATCAGGACCCAATATTTTGTTACAGCGATTGGTCGAGAACTGGTGTGTCCCAAAAACAATTTATGCATGTATTTGAACTACTCTCTAGAGACAGACACTAATATAAATGTCAAGGATTGGCAATTTTTGTTTATACATTATGCAGTATATGGGATCCTCCTTGATGACCTGAAGGAGGCCGCTTCCAATAGAATTGTGCTCTCCAGTTCTATTATGATACAACCACCAAAATACTGTATCATCGTTCTTATGACGGACTCCTCTTCTATTGCCTATCGGATACCGAAGCAAATTCGTAATGCACATGATGGTACCTGTGGAGCTCATTAACCCGGTCCCAAGTTGCAGGATCGGCTCCGACGCATGGTCTACTATTAGCCTACGATGATGGCAGATGCTGTTAAGTATGCCAATAAGTGCAGAGCATGTCAGATACATGCTAACTTCATCCATCAACCCTTTGAGTTCCTATACCCTACGGCTACATCTTGGCAATTTGAGGGATGAGGTATGGTAATCATTGAACAGATAAGTCCACCATTATCCAAAGGGCACCGGTTCATCCTTGCCATCACCGACTACTTTCATATGTGGGCGGAAGCGATACCACTTGTTTGAGTAAAAACGTCAAACGTGATCAACTTTGTCAAGCATCACGTTATCTACCATCTTGGGATTCCTCGAAGGATCATCCATGACAATGGCCCCTAGTTCGTAAGCCATGCCTTCAATTGGTTTAGCGGTAAAAATCGAATTCGTAATGTAGCTTCGACCGCCTACAACCAGTAGCGAATGGATTGGCGAAAGCTTTCAACAAAACAATTGTCAAGCTACTCAAGAAAGTCATCTCGTCCAATAAACGTGACTAGAATGAGAAGTTGGGTGAGTCTCTCTGGAAATATCGTATAATGGTCCAGACCCCAGCTGGCAATACACCATTTTATTTGGTTTACGGGAGTGACAGTTCTTCCTCTGGAGATCTAGATCCCCTCTCTATGGGTAGTTATTACTAATCAGTTGACAGATGAATCCAATCAATGTTGTCGTACAAAAGTTAGAAGCGTTCGATGAAAAATGTCTTCTAGCTCAACGGTGCATTGAGTTATATCAGGTGTGGATTTTCGGAGCCTTCAACAAAAATGTTAAGGAAAGGGCTTTCCATGTTTGGCGACCTTGTCTTATCAGTAAGAAGACCTATGGTCATGAGTCACAAGATGGTAAAAAAAATCCAGTCCAAGTGGGAAGGGCCCTTTGTGATAGAATTAGTGCATTCAAGCTGCGTCTATTAGCTCGTAAAACGTAATGGAGACTTACTAATGATGTCGATCAACGACAAGTTCCTCAAGATGTACTATGTCTGGTCCTAGCATGACCTCTCCTATCTCTAGCGGGGCCAAATAAAAGTACAAGGTTGTACACTGTATCCTATATCCAGCAAAAAAATAAAACATGCAACAGGGCCCAATCGCCATAAAATGTCTCATGTTTGCGATCTCCAGCTTGATCAAAAATGTTTCCAAACTACTCCATGACAAAGGCCATAATTCACGTCCATATTACCTCTGAATTATCTTGTTGTTACTACCCCAGCTAAACTTAGCAAGTACGTCCTTGGAGCCCAGTTGCTCTACATCGTTTTCTTATAAATTTTTCCAATAGAAAACAATCATGTCCATATCACCTCTGAATTATCTTTTACGTCCCTACAGAGTTGTCTTACTATGTTTGTATAACCTCTGAGTAAGATGCCTTTAAACAAATTGTATATTTAGTACATCCATATAACCTCTGAGGAAACATTCCTACCTAGCAACCTCTATGCCGCTATATCCCCAACAGAAAACATTCACGTTCATATCATCTCTTTCCCGAGTCCCCACAAAGTTATATCTTACCACATTTGCATAATCTCTGAGTAAGATACCCTTAATGTGATTCTATGTTTACCATGTCCACATTACCTCTGGTAAACATTCCTACCAATTGTCTTTTCACCACCACGTCCATAATATCTATGATGGTGCTTGTTGTCTTAACTTACTATCCGTACCTAAGTCTAGGTACATTAAGGATGTTAAGTCCACAAAACAATTTCCTAGCGGAGTTACGCCACCCTATCACATTTATATTACCTCTGATAGGATTCTAACTACCACAAGTTCATAACCAAAATAAGCAAGAAGATAAAAGTCTTTATTCTTTTAGCATGAAAGAAAAGAGCAATACAGTTAAAATGTTCTTTCCTAGCTAAACAAAAAAGGGAAAGGACAACAAAAGCTATTATTTAGTATTGGCATATAGTTCGTCGATACGACGCTTTAATGGCTCGGCCCTAGCCTGGGCATCCGCCGCAGCTCAGCGTTCGCCTTCTTGCTGTAACGTCGCTTCATCCTCGAGGGTGGCAGACTTCTCGTAAGCCGCTTCCAGCTCTACTTTTTGGTCGTTCAAGCTCGTTACGTATTCCTCTGCTTCGTGACGATAGGTCACTTACTTGTCGGTCGCCTGTTGTGCTTTAGCCTCTCCATACTATCCCTCTTCTCCTAAAGAAGCTGAATCTGCTCTTCAAAATCTGTTATGCGGTTAGTCTCCCGAAGGCAAGCCTGGGCTTCTTCAGCAGTTGCATCCTCCAATGCCTTGGCACTGGCCTCTGCCGCCTCATGTTCGAGGGCCCCTCGGGTCGGCAAATAAGCTGACTTAGCCTCAGAGACCTCGGTCGATAGCTCGCTCATCTCTTCGATCACCATAGACGCGAGGTGGTACAATTGTAAAGCTTGAAATTCCGTAAAGCGATGCTCCAATTCACCTACAGATGCTTCAAGTGCATCGGCCGTAACCCTTCTTTCCGAATTTTTCAAAAATTTTATTTATCTATTTATTCATTTTTTCGTAATTTGAAATAAATCCTCTTTTAAACGATAAACGTTATTTTACTATTATTTTGTCATTTCAAAACTAGTTTAAAGTTTATGGTTTAAAAAATACTGTTGGGTCTTAATAAAATAGTTATTCTTGAAAATTCATTATTTTGTATTACAAAAGATTTTATTTTATTTTTTACATTTTAAATATAAGCTTCGAAAATGGTTTTTGGAAAAAACATAGATAATTTCTAGTAATAAAAAGAATTGTTAAAAATCATTTTAAATAAAATTTTGGGTTAAATAAAATATATCTTAAATTATTTATTGCTTTGTTTTAAAAATATACAATTTAATTTATTTTGATAAATACTAAATATTATTTTTTTAAATATTATGTTGATAATTTATTTGATATAGATTTAAATTCATATGATTTAAATTACTTGTTAATATCAAGCATTAATTTAAATGGATTATGATTAGATTAGTTTTAATTTAAAATTTTATTTGGTTTAAATTAAAGGAAAGATTTATCCTAGAAAATTTTTATCCTTATCGGATTAGGAGTTCCAACTCCTATTTAAGGCGGCCCATTTCTCCTAATTTTTTCCAACTCTTTTTCATCCTACTAGCCATATACAATGCTCCCAATCCAACATCCGCAATCCTTGTCTCGTGCAATGTGTCCGTGTCCGTCGTATTCCTTTCCACTATTTTTTTTACATTTACATTTTTTCCTTCGTGCCAGACATACCAGACACGACCTTGCTTCCTTTTCCTGTCCGACACAGGACATGTCATCCCCTAAAAATCGAAACACAGAAAACCCGAACCCTAATCTAGGCTCTGGCCGCTGACTCGCCATCCGCCGCTCGACCCATACCATCGTGCCATCATAGTCGCTGCTCTGCCATAGGACCACACCATCCCCCGTCTTCGTCCAACCCGGCAACCCCTGGCCACATCGCCGCTCGACCCCACCTCGACCACCGACTCCCCACCTCTTGTCGACTCTCACCACCTACTGTACCTGACTCTGAACTCGACACCACCGCCACCACTACCTAAAATCATCACCGCCCACCGTCTGGCTATGCTCCTCCCACCGGACTCGACCCCCTGACCTCTGCCATCTGTGCGCCGACCGACTCCAGCAGCCCCGTCCTCTCCTCCTCTCACTACCACCAGGACTCACCTCTGTCACGTCTGTTCTGGCATCACCAAGTCTCGTGCGCCACCGCAGTTAGCGCCGAGTGCCATCGTGGCCACACCGCCCCAGATCCGGAGTGCCAGACCACCGTGCGTATGCATCCACCGGTAGGCTCGCTCCTTCGCACCTCCGCACGATACGCACATCAGACGTTGGTGAGGCACCGGTTCTCCACCGTAAGCCCTTCCCTTTTCTCCTTCCTCTTCATTCCTTCTTCTTCTTTGAAAGTCCTCTCTAGATTTTTTTTCTCTCTCTCTCTCTCAATCTCTCTCTCTCTCCATGCTCGCTCTTACTCTCAATATTTTAAAGGAAATCAAGTTTTTGTATTCCTAGGAATAGGTTTTCAATTTCTTTCCCATGGGAAAGGAATTCTACATTCTCATGGACTCGTTTGGATCAAGTTTTTATATTTCTAGGAATAGGTTTTCAATTTCTTTCCATGGGAAAGGAATTCAACATTCTCATACCCATGTTTGATTAGGTTGGAAATAGGTAGTTCAAAATTTTAAAATATTTCATCTCCATGTTTGGTTTAGAAAGGGATAAAAATATTAATTTATTTAGTTTTTCTTTAATACCTTTTTATTAATTTCATGATGATTTACATGTTGGGATAGAAGTTGAAAATTTGAAAATAAAAAGAGGGTATAACCGTCCAAACAAAATAGCCAAACATCATTCCTAGGAAAGCAAATGTATTCCCAGGAGGGGCTTGGGAATAGTTTTTGCAAGTCAATGGGAATAGCTTTTCCCCTTAAGCCCCTCATATTCCCTCCTCATTTCCAATTCTAAACATACCAAACATGGGTAAGGAATTCAAAACTCATTTCCAAGCTAAAAAAACTTGAACCAAATGCCCCCTTAAAGACCAAGGAAAGGAAAGGGTTGGTAATCTTCAGGGTCATTTATTATTAATTATTTTATCATTAGTATTATTTATGTTATTATATCAGTGTATATATTAGTGAGAATGTGTATTAGTATTATAATTAGTATAGTACTTTAGTATTAATTATATGTACTATATATATATATATATATATATATATATATATATATATATATATATATAATAGTTTCCTAAAAATTATTTTTAAACAAAATATAGTTTTGGGCTCGACATTTCAACTATAGTTTCAAATTCGATTTAAAAACCCTATATATATACATTTATAGTATTTTTTTAAAAATGTAGTTTCGATCAAAAATTGTAGTTTGCCAAAATTAGAGATTTTAGCCCTAAATTAGTTTTCCTTGATTTGCAAAAATTTATCTAAAAATTATTTTGATTAGTAACATATAGTTTCGAATATCATAAATAGTTTCTAAAAGTTAAATACATATTTATTTATGTGAATTTTCTTCGAATTACTATCTTGATCGTGACTGATCGTATTCCCATTTCCTTTACGATTCTGAATTTCTACATATCGATCCTAGCCAATTGGACTAATATGGACCCAACGGGATTGTCTGTTCCACCAGCTCAGGACACCAGGCGAGTACATTTATTGTTTGTTTCTAGTATTGTTAATTAATCATGATTACCGATGATTATACTTGATTCTTGACACGTTCGTTACACGGATTAGTAGCATATGGGTTTAGTCATGATACCATATTTTATTGTGTTATTTTACCGTGTTTTGTGTCCCATTGTCATGACTTAATCCATACGTAGTAGTTGGGCAGAAAAGTACCAAGTAAATATGTTATTAGACCTTAGACCTTACTGCATGTCATATTGCATATTGTATATTGCATAGTAGACCTTGCGATGCAACTATCCCAGATCGATCACATATTGAAAGGTGTACTTCAAATCACGTAGATGGTTATGTTTCCTTGTTCCATGTTTTACTTGTCATCATATAGCTGTTTCGCTTACTTTCCACGCCATGATTTACAGTTTGCTTATTCATCATGTATGTCATTTATTATTCACTATTTTTATAGTAATTTGGAACTGCATGCTTGAATTGTACTCGTTCAATTCTTGAGTGAAAACATATTTTTCAGACTAGTCGTTGTTACTCTATGCACTGGATCTTGGGAGGGATATAAGCTGAAGGCCAATCCTAGAGACTAGTTAGATAGATGAGTTGATCCTAAATTTCATTTAGTTGTTTTATTCTAATTTTGTGAGGTATTGTATTTTTAATCAAATGTAATCTTTTTGAATATTATAATTTGGTTAGTATTATGGATGAGCAAATAAAGCAATTAATTGTGAGCACCTATTGTGTACTTTGAGATCTAAACAGCTTACTACATCGATTCTGTGACGTAGGATGGACTTGTCCACACACTCGCATCCGGAAAAACGGGTTCAGGTCATGACATCGGCCATGGTATTGTGGCCCGAATAACTCCTGATCAATCCCACATGGAGCAAGGCCAAAGCTCTGGCTATGGCAAAGGATCGACCGCGATCCAGGACATTGGATACCCCTCACCTCAAGATGTCATAGAATGTCTCGATGACAGTGGTATCATCGGAGACATCATCATTGAAGGTCATTCGGAAGACGGAATCGAGACAAGTGAGGGGCAATGAACTCGACGGGGCCAGAGGTAAGGTAGCAACTGGCTGAGAAATAAGGATTGTCCGAACAGATGGTGTAATTGCCCCCTCTTGATGCGACTTCCTAACCAAAGATATTTTGAGATCAGCTTCTTCTGAATACATTTAAGTCTGGATGCCTCCGAAATTGAGGTCTATTGAAGCACCGACTGCCCCATGACAGGGCCAGAGTCGGGTCTTGTCTCAAGCGATGTTGCAGGAATAGTAGCTCCCATTATGGTTCTCCGAGAATAGATACTTGAGCAACGTCCCTAAGAATGGGGGCCTTTCCCACATCAGAACCCGTCACCACAACGGTAGGGTCTGGGCTTAGTGCTAGAATTGGATCCTCCACTTCGAACAAGTTGACAGGCTCGACAAGAGACTCCACCTCTATTGCCTTAAGCTGGTCTTCGGGCCCGACGGGCAAGTCCATCCGTTCGGCCTCAGTGGCAGCCCCGTGAGGGGTACAACTCGGGCGGGTTGGGTCGGGCTTGAGGTCAACCCGAGCCCAACCCAATGAATCATAAGCCTAGTCCAAGCCCGGTCCGACCTCGGGTTAAACATATGAAGTCCAAGACCAAGTTCGGAGGATCGGGTTTGGCTCGGGTTGAACTCGGGTTGGGTTGGATCCATCGAATTTATCGGGCTCTAGTATAATATTTGAAATAATTTTAAACAAAAGTAATATTAAACACATAATCAAATAGCAATAAAGTCTTAATTATTGAAAATTACAAACTAAAATAAGATTTGTGATAAGGAATTGAAGAGTTTGGGTAGAGAAATTAAGGATTTAAACTTTTTATTTAAGAAATATGAAACAATATATATATATATATATATATATATATATATATATATATATATATATATATATATAAGTCGGGTTTCAGGTTCTTCGGGTAACCCGACACATGAACCCGAGCCCAACCCAATTTTTGATCGGGTTCAAATATTTTAACCCATACCCGAGCCCGAACCTGAGTATCTTCAACCCTAACCCAACCCATTAACGAATTTACCCGATCGGGTTCGGGTTTAGCCCGCCCAAGTTGCACTCATAATGGTTATGTTTCCTTGTTCCATGTTTTACTTGTCATCATATAGCTCTTGTTAGCTGTTTCGCTTACTTTCCATGCCATGATTTACAGTTTGCTTATTCATCATGTATGTCATTTTCTATTCACTATGTTTATAGTCGTTATCATATATTTGGAACTGCATGCTTGAATTGTACTCGTTCAATTCTTGAGTGAAAACCTATTTTTCAGATTAGTCGTGGTTACTCTATGCAGCTAGATCTTGGGAGGGATATAAGCTGAAGGCCAATCCTAGAGACTAGTTAGATAGATGAGTTGATCCTAAAGTTCATTTAGTTGTTTTATTCTAATTTTGTGAGGTATTGTATTTTTAATCAAATGTAATCTTTTTGAATATTGTAATTTGGTTAGTATTATGGATGTGCAAATAAAGCAATTAATTGTGAGCACCTATTGTGTACTTTGAGATCTAAACAGCTTACTACGTCGATTCTGTGATGTAGGCTAGACTTGTCCACACACTCGTATCCCGAAAAATGGGTACGGGTCATGACGTCGGCCATGGCATCGTGGCCCGAATAACCCCTGATCAATCCCACATGGAGTAAGGCCGAAGCTCTGGCTTTGGCAAAGGATCGACTGCGATCCAGGACATTGGATACCCCTTCCCTCAAGATGTCATAGAATGTCTCGATGACAGTGGTGTCATCGGAGGCATCATCATTGAAGGTTAGTCGGAAGACGGGATCGGGACAAGTACGGGGTAATGAACTCGACGGGGCCGGAGGTAAGGTAGCAACTGGCTAAGAAATAAGGATTGTCCGAACAGATGGCGTAATTGCCCCCTCCTGATGCGACTTCCTAACCAAAGATATTTTGAGATCAGCTTCTTCTGAATACATTTAGGTCTAGATTCCTCCAGAATTGAGGTCTATTGAAGCACTGACTGCCCCATGACAGGGCCAGAGTCGGGTCTTGTCTCAAGCAATGTTACAGGAATAGTAGCTCCTATTATGGTTCTTCGAGAACAGACACTTGAGCAGCGTCCCTAAGAATGGGGGCCTTTCCCACATCAGAACCTGTTACCACAACGGTAGGGTCTGGGCTTAGTGCTAGAATTGGAACCTCCACTTCGAACAAGTTGACAGCCTCAACAGGAGACTCCACCTCTATTACCCTAAGCTGGTCTTCCGGCCCGACGGACAAGTCCATCCGTTCGGCCTCAGTGGCAGCCCCGATGGGGGCATCCTGTACTTTCGCCACGGCTTCAGCTTCAGCACCTGGTGCAACTTCGGTAGAAGACTCATGTACCACCTCGGCCCCAGATAGGACTTATGTAGTACCCCATTCCCGATAGACGGCAGACCATTTAATATGCTTGTGGCGAGTCAGACTCAGTCGAAAACTTAGATGGCTAGTTTGACTCAATCGAGAGCTTGGTATACGATAATACTTTGTGGCATCAAACAAATCAATTTAGACGTATGTTACGAGAATCGATCCAACTAATAGAACGACTTATTTTAGAATAAGTCCTAAATGCAGTAGACTGCGTCTCGATGAGTGAGCTCTATATAAGAGTCGCTTCGATAGGACCAGGTTGTTGTATGTTTTTTGAAGTTTTCGATGCTTGGTTTTGATGAATATGTTTTCGCGTCAATTTTTGCATTCATTCTAAGAATTTCGAAACGAGGGATTAAAGAAGAAATGCTAATACGATATTAGTGCCATTGCAGGAGCTCGCGTAAATAAAGCTTGATCATTGCGAAGCACTCCGACTCTCGGCACGTTCGATACTTGGTGGGCGGTTCAGTCCCTTCTTTTCTGCTCCTTCCCACAAATAAAATTCTTGTTGCCTCGAACTTATTTAAATCGATGATGCCAAGTTAAATCTCCAACATTATGAATGTACATTCTTTACATTCTAAAGTAGAAGTGTAAATTTCTCAAGAAGTACTACGTCTAAGGTAGAAATGGACTTCCTTATCAGAACACTTTGAATGTACAGTTTTTACATTGTTATTCTTTATCCCCAACGATACTAATGTATTGTAAAATCTATTATCTGTATTCAAGAATCTTGGATACGTTACGGGTAATAGATCCACCCAAAACTTCTCTTTCATAGTGAGGAGAGAAACTGTTATCGCCAACAGCTTTCCCTAGGAGAGTCAGTGAAACTCTTCATCACTTTGAGTTATTATCCGTATTCAAGTGTCTTGGATATGTTATTTGTAATCAATCCTCCAAAAAATTCCCCAGTGGAATAATCTCCAGATTTGACGAAACATTCTCGTTGAGGTCACTCAAAAATATACCTCAAGCAAATAAGCACATCCTCGGAGCTCAGTTTCTGTAAGGATATCCATTTTTGATCCACATTTGGGTCAAAGATACTCTCGTCTTAAATATTTCTTCCCCAGCTAAGAAAATATTTCCAACAATGGTTCACGTCCATATTACCTCTGAACTATCCTTTTTCATTCTTCTTACTACAATGAGGAAAACAATCATGTCCACAAGACCTCTGTATTGTTTTTTCCGACAAAAAGTTAAGTTTCTACTGAACTATATTATGTCATATCCATGTCACCTCTAAGGAGATACCTTTAACGAATCTTGATTTAACATTCTGCCATGTCCATATCACCGCTGAGCATATATCTTTAACAGAATCTTGATTTAACAGTTTGCCATGTCCATATAACCTCTGAGCAAACATCATATCTATCCACTCTCTACTGGCTTTGATTGTGTTAGTTATAATCTTTTACTTACTGTCTGTATCCAGCACTGGTATGCCATGGACAGTAAGTTCAGTTATGATCTCAACTTATTATCTGTACTTAATATAAGTAGGCAATAGATAGTAAGTCCACTCATAATTTCTTTAGCGAGTTACAGCTTTTTTACTTACTGTCTGTATCTAGTACAGGTATGCTATGGTGCAGTTACACCATCGACAGTAAGTCCATTTATGATCTCAGCTTATTATTTGTACTTAGTATAAGTATGCAATAGATAGTAAATCCACTCATAATTTCCTTAGCGAAACTACAGCTTTCTTACTTATTGTACGTACCTAATACAGGTACGTCATGGATAGTAAGTCCAGTAAGTCCAGTTATGATCTCAACTTATTATCTGTACTTAGTATAAGTACGCATAGATAGTAAGTCTACGCATCAGCACAAATAGTAGCAACCAAAGCTAGGGAGTTCTTCCTCAAGTAGAGCTAGCTAGGTCAAGAATAGTTCCTCAAGAGAAGGTGCTTTACTTCTAAACTTCTAAGCGTTGAGATCCACTACAAAGAAGAGAGTTGATTCATTTTCGTTGGTCACACTCAGTAGGAAATATTATGTTAATCTAAGCTTCACAATCGGGAGTTCTTTTTTCGCTAACAGTGATTCCAAAATTGGATTATTAAAGAAAGGGGGCTGGATCAAGGCTATTTCTGACTCCTTTTGGCAACGTGATGTAGGGTGACCCATAGTTGGAGGAGGTGTTCACAGTGAAGTTCAGGGTTGACGGCTCCATTGATCGCTAGTTGGCCCGTCTGGTACATAGTGAAATTACGACTTTCTTACTTACTGTCTGTACCCAGTACTGGTACACCATGGACAGTAAGTCCAGTTATGATCTTAACTTATTATCTGTATTTGGTATAAGTACTGTAGCTCCCCTTCCCGAAAATTTTTAGAATATTTTTATTATTTTATTTATTTGATTAAAATGGTGAATTATAATTTTATAAATAATTATTTAGTTAATTATTACGGTAGGTGACCTTAGCCATAGTGGAGTTTTGGAGTACAAGACGACTAGGAATCATGGCACAGATAGTGCAGTGGCGTGCTTTGACTAGTGTATTAGCCATGCCAAGGAAGGCCGAGCCATAGTGATGTCCTAACTAAGAAAACCAGGCCAAGTTGCGACTTAACCCTATAGAATATTTTAATTATTTATTAATTATAGTATTGACCTGTAGGAGACCGTTTGTGTCGATTTAGCCCGAGCTGGGCCCGAACAGAATCCAAGCCTTCGTAGGTATGTAGTGAGATCAAATACACCCATGTAGACATATTTCAAGTAGATGCAATGCTTAGTATTGGTACATTAAATTTCGTTATTATTATTATCTTTATTGGGATTATTATTTAATATTATTATTTTATTGGTTATATTATTCTATTGTCAAATAAATATTATATATGTGTGAATGTGAATGTATGTATATATAAATATATACATTATATGTGTATATGTGTATATATATATATATATATAAATATATTTTACGTGTGTGTATGGATATACATATATATAAATAAGATATTATATACGTGTATAAGTGTTTGTATATATAAATATATATTATATATGTGTATGTATAGAAGATATGTGTATACGTGTATATAGATAAATATATATATGTATGCATGTATATAGATGAATATATATATATATATATAGAGATATGTATATATAAATATATACATTATACGTGTATGTGTGTATATATATATAAATATATTATACATGTGTGTATGGATATACGTATATATAAATAGATATTATATACTTGTATAAATGTTTGTATATATAAATATATATAAATGTATATGTGTGTAAACGTATATAAATACGTAAGGATTTATGTGTATACGTATAATTATATATGTATTGGTGTATACATATAAATATATATGTAATAAAAAAAGAAAAAAAAAGGAAAAAACAGCAGTAACAATGCCCATCCCAGCCCGGCCTGCGCTCAGGCCCACCTAACATCCCCACAATGTACAGTCCAAGCCGAGCATCGCTCGGATTTTCCGCTCGGTATACATATCGTACGATTACGAGAAGGAGAAACTATCGAAACTCTAAACCTACATACCTCCAGCCAACCCGCCACCTAGCACGCGCCACACCGCTGCCTACGTGCGCACGCGCCGCGCGCGGCCACCGGAGGCCGGCCGAAGTCGCCGCACTGGCCGACGCGCGCCGGAACTGCACAGCAAGCCGCCCAAGCAACAACAGCAGTTGCAGCAATGAGGGCAACTTCGTGACGAATTTTCTCCCGTGATGCTCGATCATTTTATGAGCCATCTTTTCAGGTAAGACCCCGACCTATACACCTTCGTTTGCCTTCATTTAGATTTAATTTAGATGAACTGGATTGCCCGAGAGATCGACCCAAAGTCGGTCAAAAATCAGTCCAAAACAGGACAGTGAAACCAGTCCAAGGACTCTAGTTCACGGACAGTTTTCTCCCAATCCATGCATGATTTTGAGATTCTATTTAAAGACAGTTTTAGATAACCTATACGAGTTTGAAACCACTCTTTTACTTTTATTTTTCATCAAGTAAATCCCTGTTAAAACCGTTGCAAAGATTGACAAAAACCTGTTTTGAATAATAGAAAAATTCAATAAAATCCAACCACACGACGTACGTCCCGCCATTTCGGGCGATGTGGTCGCACACCGTAAGCATCGAAAGGTGCATAACGGCTTCGTAGTCGTGTGGGCTTTGACGGAATTCAAATTGGTCGCGTGTGCGCGACGAATTTGATGCGTATCCGTCGAAATTCACCGTATCGTGCATTTTGTAAATTTCTCAATTACTTTGTGCACGCTCGTCAGATCGAGACGAAACTTGTGCCAACAGGACCGTATAGTTTTTCTAGTCCTGTATGCCAAGTTTGGTCCAATTCTGAGACAGTTGAATCGTACGTCGTTTTGCGGGCCCCACGGTCCCGCTCAACTGGCGATTTTGTGCACGGCCCGCCAAAATCCAAATCTGGACATACGGTTGGGTTCGTATCGGAAAACCAGATCCGTAGACATGTAGTTTGATGACTTTAGAGACCGTTGACTCTGGCACACTTTTCGGTGCAAAGCGGGTCCAACGGCCTACATCATTTTTGCTCGAAATTACCATTTTGCCCCTGTGTCTAGAATTGGACTTAAGGACAGGCAATCCTAGCTAATTTGACTATTCTGAGAACATTGGTACTGTTTATTTCAGCATTTGGAGACTTCTGCATGTGTTGACTGATTGTGGCTCATTGAGTGGTATAGTATTATTGGTTTCTCTAGCTAAGGACCTCAGGCAAGTGCACTTTCTGATTGCTTTCCGATTCATAGTAGTCTTTTCATTTCATGTCTATAAATATATCTTGCTGCTTGTTGACACGCTCGTCACACGGAGTAGTCGGGAGGGAAAATATCTTAGTAGACATGTGGACTACCCAGAACTATCCCATGATGTCTATTCGTGAACAATAGCACCTGTACACGACACGTGCATGTGCCGAATTTACCCCCTAACCGTTCACATGTCGAAACAGATATTTCACATCACCTAGATAGATGTCTTTTATTAGTTTTTCCTTGTTTACTTCTCTATCGTGCTATGTCATCACTTTTCTTACTAGCTTTCATATTCCATATGCTATTTTTACGTCTTGTTAATTCTATTATGTTTTCGCATTGTCGTCGGTTTGTGTACTTGTTCTATTTCTGACTAGAAACCAACATTTTTTAGGTTTAGCCGCGATCATTCTTAGCACTGGGAAGACATGGATATGCTGAGGCCGACCTAGATAGTGGAACTAGTTGTCATTTTCATTAATTGTAAAATCTTGTATTTTCTTTAATTATAAATGTTATAATAATGTAGAAATGTGAATGAGCATCAAATGTTATTTCTTGAGCATTTATTTCTTGCGGGCTTGATAGCGTTCTACCGCCGACTCTGCGGCGTAGGCTGGCTTGGACACGTCTCGTATCCGGAAAAGCGGGTGCGGGTCGTGACAAGTTTTTTTGGTGGCCCATGCAGGTCTGTTTTCGCAAAAGGTTGTGAACTCGTGATGGTACGTTAGTCGTACTATTGCGAGCCTACGCTCAGAAAATGCTCATTTACAACCTAGGATTAAAATGATTTAGGAGAATAACTAGGATAAGGGTCCCTTATTAATGTGACTAACTGGGTAGTTAAGATTGTCTGATAGGTCATGCAAATTAGATGCAGAGTTATTAAATTTAGATTGCTTGCCAGATCTTTATAGGTACACTTTTACTTTGGTATGACAATGTGATCCAATGTGGATATACTAATCGCTTGGTATGTTAGACTTACATAGAATTAAGGCTTTATTTTTATAAACTGTTTAATTTTCTTTTGCCCTATTAGGTATAAACATCACATCATGAGTTAGGATTGCCTATTTTAAATCCTATTTTGCTGTAAGGAACTGGTTTATAATTTCTGATTTTGCTATTCATGTACGAATCTCGAGTTAGATTTGATTTAAAGTTTTCCCTCAGCCATTTGAAATATATATGAGATAAAGATTAGGATGTTTTTTTTCACTTGTCTTCAGATATTTCCTTTCGACCAGTCTTTTGCTTAAGGATCGATACTTATAGGCAGAGGTTACACTTTCTATCATAGCCAATTAGTTGAAACTCTAGCAGCTCCTTGAAGTCTTAGGAATATAGTTAGAGTAATTAAATGACTGCGATGACTAGACAGCAGCGCATTATCGCCGATTGTTTGAGAATGGATAGTGTGGGTCACTACAGCCAGCAGCGCACTGGCAAGGCACAACCCACAGATTTGAAATCACTCCAAAGAATCATAAGTCTATGGAATATTGCAGAAACTATGTTCTCGCCGACCTCTTTAGATCTTAGATACCCTTGTGTCAATATAAGGTAGGGTATCTGATAGCATATCACCTCTGAATCACGGAACCAAGAGTTTGCCACAGCCAGAGTATACGGGCGAGGCATAATTTTTGGTGAAATGACTTCAGACGTGATTACAAATTTTAGGATACTATAGAGAATAGAAAGATCCCTGTGTGTCCCATAAGATCCAAAGCCAAAACTAGTGTAAGTTCTGTAAGTGGAGTAGCATGTCTCCCAACCTAGCATTTCGTGGTCCTTGTGATCTATTGACGAGGTAATTGACTGACACCAATAGGTTTACCCAGGATATAGAAATTAGAGGTCCATAACCCATTAGTCGACCAAGACCTTAGGGACAGGAAGATAGTAGGAAGAATGTATAGGCAAGAACACCAGGAAAGGTTTTGATTCTCTCAAAACTCGAACTACTTATTTTCTCCTTCCAAAAATCTTGTCTGCTTATATTTTGACTACCTTGATCTATGCTGCTATTACAGCCTTATCGAGCTTGATTCAAGACTTATGGTTATTGGGACGCCCGTTAACATATTGTCTAATCAAAATTATTGTATTACGGTCTGATCAACCATGATGCACTTGGTTCGCTTTTCTTCTAATTACCCTACGTGGATTGAGATGTAGATGTCTCTCGGATCTCATCCGCGACTGCTTTAACAACTCCTCTTGAATTATACATTCGCCTTTGAATCACGTAATTGTATTCGGTGACATCTCTCTTGAACTCTTCATTGTTTTTGTCTTTCACTGATTAGAAAGATGAAAGCTCATAATTGATAGTTAGATACCGAGTATCCCCATGGCTATGATAGTTGTATACGCAAGTATAGCTACCATCGGCCAGCGCTGTGACTAGAACCTTGCCTTAAGTTACTCGTTCTCTCTGCGACCTTAAACTTACTACCATGATCTTCTAGTCATAGGAGTCCGAGAATGATTAGGATCTTTCCCCTTGACCAAATGCCAACCAAGGAGACTACCTATTCTCTAGAGACCAAATGTTGTAAGCCTCAAATCATTTGTTTGAAGCTTGCTTCAACTAGAACCCTTGTGACAATAGTCTGGCAGGTTTGACCCCAGTAGAAATTCACGACCCAGTCGTTAGAAATCTTTTCATATGATGTGCCTTAAAGTTGGTTACCCCTGTCGATAACTCTTGTATACCAGACGAGTAGATCGTTCTATTTTATCGACCGTGTGCCATTGTACACACTCATTTTCCATTTATTGATGAACGATCCTTGACTTGACTTATACCTACCGTACCCCGTTACGCCTTGCCTTACTCTTTATTAACAGGAGTCGAGGTATAATACCCGGACTTTGGAATTCTTCTAACCTATTATTCCTAGAACCATGTCTTAGTTTCTAAGGTGGATAGACAGTAAGCCTTCTAAAATTTTTAGGATATACGAGGAATTACCGGTAATTGGAATAATTTCCATTAGGATAGTAATTAGTGCCCCTCGGACCCCCACTTTTTATTTAGATTATTTTGTGTCCCCGGTCGTGTCATTAATATTCGGAGCAAGAGACCAGCTGTTACCTTCCAACAAATTTTCCATGCAAGATCTAGACGAGTCCACCTTCATCTAGGTATGTCATGTCTCATTCAAACCCGTCCCCTTGTACTCTATTTTTATGGTACGACTTTCAGGACAAAAGGACTAACTATAACCTTTACCATAGTACCGGTACACTTTCCGATTTCCACTAGAGCCTCAACCCTAACCTAGTAAACATAGCCTTATCTTGAAATCTTGTTCAGTCAATATAGATTGAAATCCAAGGTTCATCCAACCAACGGGTGATGTCCAGACAGAGAACCCATTAAGGTCACAATCTTGATTTCTCAAACTCCGTTTCGTTATGAAATCTTGTTCAGATAAAATTTTGAGAACGAAATTTATGTATTGCATGGATTGCAAGCCCTCTAGGAAACGAAGAGTCCTTCGATTTAGCAATTGACTAGACTAGAGAAGCCAATCTAACAAATAAGTCAATGGTTCATAAACTTCCTTTCTATCTGCATTATTGGATATTCTCTACCGCTCTTGAAACTTCATAGTTGCTTTCGATTATTCGTCCTTATCTTCCTGTCCTGCCTATTGCAGAACGACGAATTGTCATGCTTATTACGAATTCATCAATATATATTTTAGCTACTGGTGTAAATTTTTGTTTGTTAATTTTTGGGTTGCTTGATGGATACGAGAGGATTATAGATACCATATGTCCTAGATATTTTTGGAAGATTTATTAGCCACTAGTTAGAAGATTATAAGATTCTTGTGACCGTGTTTTGAGGAGTAGTGTGACCAAAGGTGGGTAGAAGTCCCCAAGTATTCGGAATTATAAAATGGCTAGAGACAACTATAAAATGTTTTGAGGAATTAAAATTTTGGAGATTTAGGTAATAGTAGACTTCCTTTTTGAATTTTAAGGAATGGCTATGAATTAGAATTTCGAGGACGAAATTATTTTTAAGGTGGGTAGATTTGTAGCTCCCCTTCCCGAAATTTTTTGGAATATTTTTATTATTTTATTTATTTGATTAAAATGGTGAATTATGATTTTATAAATAATTATTTAGTTAATTATTACGGTAGGTGACCTTAGCCATAGTGGAGTTTTGGAGTACAAGACGACTAGGAATCATGGCACATATCGTGCAGTGGCGTGCTTTGACTAGTGTATTAGCCATGCCAAGGAAGGCCGAGCCATAGTGATGTCCTAACTAAGAAAACCAGGCCAAGTTGCGACTTAACCCTATAGAACATTTTAATTATTTATTAATTATAGTATTGACCTGTAGGAGACCGTTTGTGTCGATTTAGCCCGAGCTGGGCCCGAACCGAATCCAAGCTTTCGTAGGTATGTAGTGAGATCAAATACACCCATGTAGACATATTTTCAAGTAGATGCAATGCCTAGTATTGGTATATTAAATTTCGTTATTATTATTATCTTTATTGGGATTATTATTTAATATTATTATTTTATTGGTTATATTATTCTATTGTCAAATAAATATTATATATGTGTGAATGTGAATGTTTGTATATATAAATATATACATTATATCACTACAACAAAAATACCCTTTAATGACGCTTGATAAGGCGTTTTAATGACGGCTGATAAAGAAGCGTCATCAAATTTCAGCAAGACTGTAATCTATGACGGTTATCTACAAAAGCGTTATTGAATGTCTCTAAGTGGTACGAGCGTTATGGAAAAAATACAAATTTTAAGTCAAAATCTCGACTCTCCCGCACTTACTCCCGCACTTAAGTCGAAAAGCCCATTCTCCCGCACTTGCTCTCTTTCTCCTTCTCTCTCTCCTGCCGCTCCCTAACTCCCTTCCGCCCGCTCCGGCGCTCCCGAACTCCTCTCAGCCCGCTCCGGCGCTCCCGATCAACTTCCCTCAGCCCGCTTCCCGCTCGCCGCGCCCCAACTCCCCTCAGCCCGATCAACTCCCCAAGGTTTGTCCTAAATTTTTTCTTATTTTGTGCCCTAATTTCTGCCTCGATTTGATTTTAGTAAAATGTCCTAATGCCTCGACTTGATTTTAGTAAAATGCCCTAATTTTGACCTAGTTTCTATTTCCTAGTTTTCGAAAGATGGCTGAAATATCTTTGAATGCATGTTTGGAAATCTTTGAAAGAATTTTCTTTTTTTTACTAATTTGTGAGGCATTTTCTTCGTCCGCGCATTGGTTCATCTTCTTGTTTCTTTCTTTGTTGGTTCTTGCAGTGTGGAAGGGTGTTAATTCCATTGCTTTCGGACGAATACTTACAAGTTCAACTTCATGGAGACACGTTCGGGTAGCAAGGTTTGTTTTGGTTCATGGAGACATGTTCTTTTCAATTGCCCTATTTTCTAGAAATCATGGACAAGAAAGAGATCAATGTCCCTGTAACATCGTGTATGACACATGTTGAACACGGCATTTTTACACTCGAAATTACTCCAGGTCACGCAGAAATCGGTACCGTGTCTGTGTATGTGCCATGTCATATTGTCTTTAAATCAAGTCCTGTTCTTTTTAGATTAAATTACTCCAGGCAATACAACTTATTTTTTACAGTGTGCACGTTGCTCATGCATTGAGGGTGGGATGGATCTTTGACATCAATATATGCAATTGTTTGACTGTACATCTTTAGATTAAATGATATCGGTTATGTTGGATGTGAGCGTTGACCAACTTTTTTTAGGTTTATTTGACCCTCTTTTGTAGTTATTAGATGATTCATATAATGGTTGATTCCAGAATTCAGCTCATATAAAACCTGATTTTGGGATTCAAGTACAACACATAACCTGAGAATTAGTTCACTGATTTCCCATTTAATTCATCGACACTCACATGATACACCATCACTAATGTGAACTGTCATTTTTCCCAAATCCTGAGAACTGCATTGGGCTGAATTCTGGGTAATATACTCTAATAACTGAGGCTGTTTACACAAACTTCCTCACCCTACTTTATACCTTCCTGCACACATGTTTCCCCACACACTCTCATATTTTCTGTCACTCACACACTCACTAACACACACATGCCTATACTGTTCAGCCCTTCGACACACACACAAGCACTCATGATTCACACACACATATATTCACTGTCACCTCATTCTAAATTCTGAGAACAAATTGTTCCCCTCATGTTGATCCTCACACTCTCATGTGTAGACACACACAGGCTTGTAGGTTATATCCTGTTTTCCCCTATATAAACACACACACATTTTCTTGACATACCTAATTTCCCTCTATGTTATGTATATATGTATGTATATATAGATGATATCTAACCTAGTGAATATGTGTAATGTGATGGTTAATGTGAAAGGAACAAATGCAATTGCCTATGTGAATGTGATATACACATGTGAGTATGATGTATATAGCCTAATGTGGAATGCTATAGATATGGCACTTGCCTATATAGCTACTCTATACATATGTATATTTACACATATGTGAAATGTGGGAATTGCACATTTGATATTTTGCAATATATATTCTTACATATTTTGACATTTTGTTACCTTTTATACCCGTATGCACATATAGGGAATTGTAAACCATTTTCTGTTTTGTAATAACGAAATGAACTATTCCTAAGTCATGTTCTTCTTCTTTTTTAACTCTAGCAATTAAAGTTATATTCTGGAATCAACCTTCTCCACTTTCATGAGTCTGAATTTATTGGCCATATCTACTTCACATTGGCCATTCTGGAATCAATCTTCTCCGCATTCAGCTTGAAATGAAACTTTCAAGTTACAATCACTTACTCGGTGTTTTGCTTTATTATACAGAGGAATAGATCATGGATGACAAAGCACCTATTATCGGAAGAATATAGAGCCGGAGTTGATGAATTTATGGAGCATGTTAAAGCTAGTGGGGATGATCTCGACTTCGTTAGATGTCCATGTAATGAGTGCGAGAATCTCTATAGTATGAGTTTAGAAGATGTAAAATTTTATTTGACGACAGTTGGTATCGATCCAAGGTATACTATATGGATATGACATGGGGAAGTTGATCCTAATGAAGTGTGTGAGGATACATGTACGTCTATTTATAAGGACTATGATATGGATACTTTAAATGATGTGGCAGATACACTAGAGATGTTCCATGCATTAAAAAGGAACGACATTGAAGAAGATGATGAAGAGACTTTAATTCATTGCTTGATGATGCTAAGAAACCATTGTATAATGGTTGTAAAAAGCATACGAAGCTATCTGCGATAGTGAAGCTCTTTAGTATCAAGGCCAAGAGTGGTTGGAGTGATAAAAGCTTTTCAGATGTGTTGACATTGTTCGCCGACATGCTTCCGGGAGAAAATGAATTGCCTGTAAGTACTAGGGAGGCTAAGCGTTGCTTCTCAATATTTGGAATGGGATATAAGAGAATACATGCATGTCCGAATGATTACATACTCTATAGAAAAGATTATGAAAATGCAACTTCATGTCCTACGTGTGGAACGTCGAGATATAAGTTAAAGAAGAATATGTCTGAACAAAGTCAGGAAGAGCAAAAGAAGGGCATCCCAGCTAAAGTTCTATGTTACTTTCCACCCATTTTACGCTTTAAAAGGTGGTTTCGATCGGTACAAACATCAAAGAATTTGACATGGCATGTAGACGGAAGGAAAGTTGATGGCCAATTGCGTCATCCCGCAGATTCACCGACGTGGAAGACAATTGATGATAAATTTCCAGAGTTTGCAGCAGAAGCAAGAAACCTTCGACTCTCTCTTTCAGCCGATAGGATTAATCCATTTAGTTCACTCAGTAGTAGGTACAGTTGTTGGCCTGTAATGCTAAATACTTATAATTTACCACCTTGGTTGTGTATGAAGAGAAAGTTCACATTGTTGACATTGTTGATATCAGGCCCCTAACAACCTGGAAATGACATAGATGTTTACTTAGCACCATTGATTGAGGATCTCCAGTTGCTGTGGAAGGATGGAGTTGTGACTTATGATGCCTATCGGCAAGAATCTTTTACATCGAGAACTGTATTGTTATGGACTGTTAACGATTTTCCTGCATATGGCAACTTGTCTGGTTGTTGTATGAAAGGATATTTTACTTGTCCAATATGCAACGAAAATACTTATTCAGATAGATTGAAACATTGCAACAAGAATATTTATACTGGTCACAGAAGGTATTTGACGCATAACCATTCTTTTCGATCACAAAGAAAGGCATTTAATGGTGACAAAGAGTTTGGAACTCATCCTGAACCATTAAGTGGGGAACAAATATTAATAAAGGTTGCGGGGATTCCGGTTTCTTGGGGAAAAAAGAAGATGTTCCAGAAAAAGATATCAGAGAAGAAGACTTCAAAGAAGAAGAAGGAAGCAAAAGTGCAAAAGAAATTGACACCAAAGAAGAGGAAAAAAGAAGTACAAAAAGACAAAGTTACAAGTTGTTGGAAGAAGAAATCCATTTTTTTTGAGCTAGAGTATTGGAGATATCTTCCTATTAGACATAACTTGGATGTCATGCACATTGAGAAGAATGTCTGCGATAGTATCATTGGGACCCTATTAAATATTTCTGGAAAAACAAAAGATGGGATCAATAGTCGCAAAGATCTTGTAGAGATGGGCTTAAGGAAAGAATTGGCACCTCATAATAAGAAAAATGGGATTTATCTTCCAGCTGTATGTTATTCTTTATCGAGGCAAGAGAAAAGAATAGTGTGTCAAACTTTGCATGACCTTAAGGTCCCAGATGGTTACTCTTCGAATTTTAGATGTAATGTCTCAATGGAAGATCTAAAGTTATATGGTCTCAAATCCCATGATTGTCATGTTCTAATGCAACAACTACTTCCTGTTGCAATACGTGGTGTGTTGCCAAAGCATGTGAGATGTGCTATTATACGAGTATGTTTCTTCTTTAATGCCCTATGTGCCAAAGTCGTGAATGTACAAAAATTGCAAGATATCCAAAATAATCTTGTGATCACATTGTGCTTATTGGAAAAATATTTTCCACCATCATTCTTTGACATAATGGTACATCTAATGGTACACCTTGTCAGGGAGGTTGAACTTGGCGGTCCGGTTTTCTTCCGATGGATGTACCCACCAGAGAGGTTGGTCTAGTCTGAACTTTGATTTTCATTATGTAGTAACATGTTTGATGTTTGTGTAATCATTTTTATCTTTATCATTTGTTCATTATAGGTTTATGGGTGTGATAAAGGGTTATGTGAGAAATAAGAATCGTCCTGAAGGGTGTATTGCACAATGCTATATCGCAGAGGAAGCCATTGAGTTTTGTTCAGAATATCTAGAAGAACAACCCGCCATTGGAGTTCCTTCTACGAAGAATGAGGAAAAACCTATAGGAAAAGGAAATATCTGTGAAGTTGACCGCTTATCCTTGGACCAAGCACATCTTTATGTGTTGCACAACACAAATGATGTTCAACCTTATATCGAGTAAGGATGTCTATATTACTCTTTACTTAGTTTTATCTTTGGACCAAACACATCTTTTTTTATGTTTCGTTTTGTAATTAACAAAATTCTACTTATTACTTGATAGGGAGCACGAGGCTTACTTGAAAAAGTTGCACCCTCGTAGAGTGAAAAGTGCAAAATGGTTAGAAGATGAGCACAATCGCAGCTTTATTAGTTGGTTACGATCAAGGGTATTGATTAAGCTACTATATTTTATGTTCTACTTAGTGAAAATAAAATATTGAACTTAGGGAAAAAAATGACAGGTTGAGGCTGCGGTAGAAGACCCAACTAGCAATGTCTCTGATGAATTAAAATGGATAGCTCAAGGACCTCGACATCACGTGACTAAGTTCCCAGGTTATGCAATTAATGGGTGTCACTATCAAACGAAAGATCGTGACGACGTACGAGTCAAGCAAAATAGTGGAGTGACTCTAGTGGCAAAGACTTTTCAAGTTGCTAGTCATCAAAGAGATTTGGTTGCTTGACTATTTCTCCTTCCAGATTCCCGTCTTCAAGTGTGATTGGGTTGACAGCAAGAATAGTGTTAAGGTGGATGAACTTGGTTTTACATTGGTCGAGCTTGGTAGAGTTGGCCACAAGTCTGACTCTTTTGTTTTGCCCTCTCAAGTAAAGCAAGTATTTTACGTTCCTGATCAATTGGATGAAAATTGGTCAATCGTTTTATCGGCTCCGCAAAGGACTTTTTATGATGAAGGCAATGACGACGAGGGAATCGATTATTTTGATTCAGTTGAAACTTGCAATAAAGTACCGGATTTTGAGTCATTTGATGTTGTTGATGAATCACCCTCGACCTATTTACGTGAAGATTGCGAGGGAACTTGGATTGCACAGTCCAAATCTTCTTGTTGAAATGTTGCTGCAAGTGAATTGGTTAAAGAAATGTTGCTGCAAGTCTAAAATGTTGCTGCAAGTGAAAATTACTCTATATCAAACCTGGGTGTATCTCAGATTTTGTTACTTATATCTGAGATTTTGTTGAACAAACATTGCATAGATTGAACTGAGATTTTGTTGAACAAACATTGCATTGATTGAACATTGTATCCCAGATTTTGTTACTTATATCAAACTTGGGTGTATCTCAGATTTTGTTACTTATATCTGTGATTTTGTTACTTATATCTGAGATTATGTTACCTATATCAAACCTGGGTGTATCAGATTTTGTTACCTGTTCAGAATGGGTGTATCTCAGATTTTGGGTTTACTTTTATAATGTTAACTCAGATTTTGTTACTTATATCAAACCTGAGAATGGGTGTATCTCAGATTTTGTTACTTATATCAAACCTGAGAATGGGTGTATCTCAGATTTTGTTAGAATTATCAGGTTTGGTCTTCTTAATCTCAGATTTTGTTAGTTGAATCTCAGTTTTCAAGCACATTTTATGTTTCATGCTATTTCAAGCACATTTTATTCTTAATCTCAATTTTGTTAGTTCAATCTCAGTTTTCAAGCACATTTTATGTTTCATGCTATTTGAAGCACATTTTAGCAAGATTAATATGAATATAAATATGCCATTTATTTGTTGCAGGCTACACAGCAATGTGAGGATTCCGGGGAACAAAATTGTAGCCGGAAAAAAGGTAGAGGGGCATCTAAATAAAAAAAAGTCAGCAAAATCAAAGATGATGAAGAGAGGATAAAGATCATTTATAACGATGTTAGGCAACCAATTGGTGAAGGAAAAATTAGTTTGGCAACTTACTGCGGCATCACAGTAAAGTCCTTAGTAAAAATAACTTATCCAAATTGGCATAAAGTGCCAGAATCAGTTAAAAAGAGCTTATGGACTGCTATTCAGGTAAAAATAATGTGTGTTCCTGAGAATTTCAGTTTGAATTGTTTCTTGACATTGAATTAACTATGCAATATTTGTTTCTGAGCTTATGCCATGTTTTTTGACATTGAATTAACTATGCAATGTTTGTTCCTGAGAATTGATAAACTGTTGTGTATGTTCCTTTGAATGTTCCTTTGTATGCCATGTTTCAAATTGATTTGTAGGCTCAACATGTGTGTTCCTGAGAATTTCTGTTTGTATGCCATGTGTGTTACTGAGACACTCTACTGATTTTCCTAAGGATGTACACAATTTGAGACACCCAAACCTATCTACTGCTCAGGTCTGGACATAGAGAGCTCTACTGTTTGTATGCCATGTGTGTTACTGAGACACAACTGGAAACCTATATACATACTGGAAACCTATCTACATACCATATATGCATTGCCTGCACCTATGTTACTGAGACACTCTACTGTTTGTATGCCATGTGTGTTACTGAGACACAACTGGAAACCTATCTACATACCATATATGCATTGCCTGCACATAGAGAGCTCAGGTCTGGACATGAAGTTCAGATAAGTGAACGAAGTTCAGACTTGAATTCACTTGTTCACTGCACCATTGAATGCTTGAATTCAAGTCTGAACGTATTCAGACTGGAATGCTTTACATGTTATGCACTATGTTATGCACTCATGTATAGATGCTGAATATTTATTTTCTGTTGTAGGCCAAATTTGACTTGGATCCAAATAGTCAAGCCTTTGTGTTAGCATCCATGGCTCGGAGTTGGAGGGCATTCAAAGTTCAACTCACCAAGCATTAGATTTATCTGAATGAGGGCAATCGTGACCTTCTCAAGCACCCTCCACCAAAGTACTCGGGGATCTTGAAACAATCTGTGTGGGAGAAATTCGTCAAAAGCAGACTGTCTGTAAGTTTTAAGGTTAACTTGTCAAAATTATTTTTTTATGCATAACAAGGATGACTAGGTCCCTATTATATATATCTTATTTCTTCTCTACCTTCATGTGTTGTAATCATGAGAAAATGAGCAAGGAGCAAAGTGCACGGAGAGCCAAGGCCAAGTTTCCTCATCGTTTAAGCAGGAAGGGATATGCCGGTCTTAAAGAGGAGCTGGTAATGCATATTTGTATATCAGTTAACATGATTTACATGTGGACATATATATTATAACATGGTTTTTTCTTTCAAAACAGCGACGACAGTTGGGGAAAAAAAATATATAGATGACAGGAGTTTTTTTTGGACAAAGGCACGAGTTACTAAGGCCGGTACATTTACTGACGATGGGACCAAGGACGTAGCTATGAAAGTGGTGAGTATATATCGTCCAGTCTATTAAGAGGAATCCTGCTTATCAACATGCTTATATTTCTAAAACCTTGTACTTTTTATAGGAGGAATACACCAAACAAAAGGAAGATGGGAGTTTGGTGACCGAAGGAGCTTCGGATATTCTAACCTTGGCGTTGGGCACTCCCGAGCATTCGGGATGTATTCGGGGTTTGGGATTAGGACCGACACCAACGACCTATTTCAAGCTTCCAAAACGGGGAATGAAAAAACAAAATAAACTACTCAAGTCCCAATTGGAAGAGGAGCGTAAACGGAGACAAGAATTGGAGATCATGCTAAAAGAATTTCAAGCCCAAGGAGCTTCACAAACATCTGGGAAGGTTGCTTCCAATACCAAAGGAAGTGGTAATAGGAAATATATAATGTCTCGTAAGAATGAACGCGAGTCTCCTGGAAACAAGAGTCCATCATATGGTTCTAAGGTAATGATTATTACAGTTAGTTCCATTTCGTCTAATAAGCTTTTTTTTTGTCTAATATGTTTATTCTAATATGCTTTTCTATCTTCTTTGAAAAGCTGAAACAGAATACAAAGTTAAGCGAGCAAAAATTCATAACATATCCTACATCAGACATTGGCATGGTAATTATATATATTCAATACATAATCTTTATTCAACAACTTAATTATAACATGTAGTAATTATATCGAGAAATAACTGTTTCTTATTTTGTTTAGGGAACCAAATGTAAGCTAGCAGTATGCACAAAAGAAAATATTTTTGCCGAGGGAATTGTCTTTGAAGGGTGTGGACCAAATGAGAAAATTCATAATGTTGAATTAGGAGAACATAATGTTAGGGTTTCAATTATGAAAGCCCTTCAACCTACTGTGAACCTTCCCGTGCCACTTCATGGAGAAATGGAAGTTGTTCAAGATGCAATTGGGTCTTTAGTAGCTTGGCCCAAAGAGTTTATTGTTGGTGGTCTTCAGGTAATATTATTTAATACTAGTGTCAATATCTTTTATGAAATTGTTGAAAAAAATTCCAATTTAATCTGACAATGTTCAACCTTTGAAGGTTGCTGGCTGTGGTAGGGAGATAATTGACACTTTCGGAGAGATGGTAGAAACCATTAAGGCTACCGACCCTCATCTTAAAAACCATTGGAAGGAATGTTCGGAACCTTTACTCCAAATTGTTATCTTTCTAAAATCGTTCTGCAGGAGTTATGTAGGATGGCATGGCTAGATGTGAATCCTGTTGTTGCCTATATGAGGTAAGAAATATGAAATTTATATTTTGAAATTTATATTTTGCGATTGACACCATATTCAACTATTCTTTTGGCTTTAGGTTTTTGCTTGATAAATTTCCAAACTCTCGGGAGCTTTTGATAATGTTCAACCCTTCTGCTATGAGTAATGCATCCGGGCCTGCAATAAGCAATCTGGTTAGAGAAAGGCTCCAAGAGGCTAAGAAAACCCAAATTTGCTTCATTCCATTCATTTACAAGGAGTAAGAAGTTTTAATCAAGTAGCAAGATTTTTCTTTCCTATTCAATAACCAAATTGCTTTATTCCATTCATGTTCCCTTTAATGTAGGAAGCATTGGATTCTAATTGTTGTTGAGCTCTCTACCTTTAATGTTTACTGGTTGGACTCGCTGTGTTTTAAACCGAGAGGAGATATTAAGTTGTTTTTCAATACGTGAGTGAAATTATTATTATTATTGTTAATATTTTAATAAATGTGTATATTCTGATGTTAGTATATATAATTATTTTCTACTAGTGGCCTCAACACAGCATATATTGGTGGTAAAAGATCAAATAGAAGTCCTACTTGGAAATTACCCAAGGTAATTAAACTAATATATGACTTATTATAATCATGGACATTATATTCTCTTACAAATAATATCTTCATGTAGGTCCCGAAACAACCTGGAGGTTATGAATGCGGATATTTTGTTATGAAATATATGCGAGATCTCATGGAAGACCCCTCTCCTACTATTGAGTCAAAGGTAAGTTATTCATTAATTAAATTCTTAATTACTTTTCTGAAATTATACAAACTAATGTAACTATTTTTTGACTTTTTAGCTAAAAACATTGGCTGGAAAATCAACATACACGCAGGAAGAACTAGATGATGTCCGATGCGAATTCATCGAATTCGTTGCCAATCATATGGATACATGAGGGTCAAGGTACTCATTTCACTCATTTCCATTACTGATACGAGACACCCTACTGTCACATGGACACAATACACTCAAGACACTCACTAAACTATGTCTGATAGTCCTACCCTCTGTTCTGTTTGTCGAACATCAATTTGTGGTTATGGAGTTTGTGGATTTGTTGTGGATTTTGAAACATCAATCACAGCTTTGATTTTCAATCAAATAGCATAAGCTTTTCCCATATTTTTTCTACTTTGCTGCTATGGATAAGAATAATACTTCAATTCACATTTAAGTTAATAACAAAAGATAAAATATTTCATGTGCTGTTTATGCAATTCTTGTATGATCAAGTGGTTTAGGCATCATTTGGGAATTTCTTATATAAAGGAACTGGAAATATTTCATGTGCTGTTTATGCATCTCTTGTATGATCAAGTGGTTCAAGTTGGTTTGGATATTATTGGCTGTCGAATTTGTTTCTCTGATGCAGTGAGTTGATACTTCAAATATCGGTTGATACTTCAAGTATCAGTTTGATGTTCAGATATGGGTTTTGTATTTCATACATGAGAGTAATTCTCAGCTTTTATTATGTTAAATTGGTTCTCCATTTTGGGAGTTTCGAAATTGGATTTCAAGTTGAACTCAGGTTTTAAACTGAGTATAAGTTCAGTTTTATATTGTGAACCTTGAACAATTGGTTTTACTTGTATCTCAGGATTATTGGTTTTGTATTAAGTTCACCTATATTGATTTGGGTTTGGTTTCACTTGTACATTCTCATATTGATTTGGTTTGGGTTTTTGATGTATGGTTGCATATGAATAATTCTCTGTCTGGTATACCTGAGACTTGTTCTCAGGATATCCATGTTAACATTTTGGTTGTTTCACCTTCAGTTTTATCTGTGAGCTTGGATTCCTTGATTCTCAGTTCAGTTGGAAATGTAGCCTACCTGAAATTTCTTATATAAAACATTTTTGAACTGGAAATGTAGCCTACTGCTTTGGCCTGGCCTACTGCTTTGGCCTGGCCTACTTCAATTCATATTTAAGTTAATAACAAAAGATAAAATGTTTCATGTGCTGTTTATGCAATTTTTGTATGATCAAGTGGTTTAGGCATCATTTGGGAATTTCTTATATAAAGGAACTGGAAATGTTTCATGTGCTGTTTATGCATCTCTTGTATGATCAAGTGGTTCAAGTTGGTTTGGATATTATTGGCTGTCGAATTTGTTTCTCTGATGCAGTGAGTTGATACTTCAAATATCGGTTGATACTTCAAGTATCAGTTTGATGTTCAGATATGGGTTTTGTATTTCATACATGAGAGTAATTCTCAGCTTTTATTATGTTAAATTGGTTCTCCATTTTGGGAGTTTCAAAATTGGATTTCAAGTTGAACTCAGGTTTTAGACTGAGTATAAGTTCAGTTTTATATTGTGAACCTTGAACAATTGGTTTTACTTGTATCTCAGGATTATTGGTTTTGTATTAAGTTCACCTATATTGATTTGGGTTTGGTTTCACTTGTACATTCTCATATTGATTTGGTTTGGGTTTTTGATGTATGGTTGCATATGAATAATTCTCTGTCTGGTATACCTGAGACTTGTTCTTAGGATATCCATGTTAATATTTTGGTTGTTTCACCTTCAGTTTTATCTGTGAGCTTGGATTCCTTGATTCTCAGTTCAGTTGGAAATGTAGCCTACCTGGAATTTCTTATATAAAACATTTTTGAACTGGAAATGTAGCCTACTGCTTTAAACTGGAAATGTAGCCTACTGCTTTGGCCTGGAAATGTAGCTGGAAATGTAGCCTACTTATATCATTATATCACATTTATTAATCCTTGTTTTATCTTTTGCAGGGTACATGTGCTGTGGACACAGGTCTTCATGTGAAGTTGTATGTTATGGTGTGGGATATGTGGATAGTTTTGATGTAAAGTGTACTAGCTATATTGGATACTGATCTATAGATTTTTGTGAAGATGTATATATATATGGCCTGAGAAATGTGGAATGATAGCTAAAGTGTACTCTATTTTGAGACAATGGAATGTACCCTATTTTGAGACAATGGAATGTGGTTCTATTTTGAGACAATGAAATGGAGATTAATGTTACATGCATTTCAATGTTTTGTTGTGAATATGGTTCAAATTAAGTGGTTGTTTCGAATTGAATTGAGCAGGGTTTGGAATGTATAACATGCAGTATAGAGCATTATAAATGTTATACAAATGACCAATCATAATGCTTTCAAAATGTCCTGACCCCAACCATACTAAAGTATTCATAACGTTTTTACATAACTATCTATAACGGTTTGAAAATAGAACGTAGTAGAAATTCATACTATTAATGACGTTTTCAGACGATTTATCCATAACGCTTTGAAAAACATTTATAACACCGGCTTTCATAACGCTTGGATGAAGAAAAAAAACTGTCATGGTTCTTCATTAATGACGGTTTTTAGCCATCATTAAAGGGTATTTCTGTTGTAGTGTATGTGTATATGTGTGTATATATATATAAATATATTTTACGTGTGTGTATGGATATACATATATATAAATAAGATATTATATACGTGTATAAGTGTTTGTATATATAAATATATATTATATATGTGTATACTTGTATATAGATAAATATATATATGTATGCATGTATATAGATGAATATATATATATAGAGTTATGTATATATAAATATATACATTATACGTGTATGTGTGTGTATATATATAAATATATTATACATGTGTGTATGGATATACGTATATATAAATAGATATTATATTCTTGTATAAATGTTTGTATATATAAATATATATAAATGTATATGTGTGTAAACGTATATATATACGTAAGTATTTATGTGTATACGTATAATTATATATGTATTGGTGTATACATATAAATATATATGTAATAAGAAAAGAAAAAGAAAAAGGAAAAAATAGCAGTAACAAAGCCCATCCCAACCCGGCCTGCGCTCAGGCCCACCCAACATCCCCACAATGTACAGTCCAAGCCGAGCACCGCTCGAATTTTTCGCTCGGTATACATATCGTACGATTACGAGAAGGAGAAACTATCGTAACTCTAAACCTAACATACCTCCAGCCAACCCGCCACCTAGCGCGCGCCACACCGCCGCCTACGCGCGCACGCGCCGCACGCGGCCACCGGAGGCCGGCCTGAGTCGCCGCACTGGCCGACGCGCGCCGAAACTGCACAGCAAGCCGCCCAAGCAACAACAACAGTTGCAACAATGAGGGCAACTTCGTGACGGATTTTCTCCCGTGATGCTCGATCATTTTACGAGCCATCTTTTCAGGTAAGACCCTGACCTATACACCTTCGTTTGCCTTCATTTAGATTTAATTTAGATGAACTGGATTGCCCGAGAGATCGACCCAAAGTCGGTCAAAAATCAGTCCAAAACAGGACAGTGAAACCAGTCCAAGGACTCTAGTTCACGGACAGTTTTCTTCCAATCCATGCATTGTAACCCCCAGTCCCAAAATACGTAGGACTAGGAATGTAGACATGCCAGCTGTATACATACGAAGTACATGGCCTTGTATGTATACATAAGCTGTAATATGCAGTAGAAACCATAGCAACTAATCTCATCCACAAATAAAGGAAAATAAAGAATTCATATAATTATCTATGGGAATATATTTGTATAATATGTTGGGCGGAGACAAATCCACTACCAACAAGCAAAGGATGAAATACATGGAAAATAAAATAAGTTTGGTGAGCGAAGCGAAGACGATCCAATTGCAATCATCCTCGAAGATATAGTGATGATCACGGCTAGAGCTAGAACAACTGCGTAAGACAAGAGCACACACCTGGCGAGATAACCAGGTTCTCAGAGGAACGTAACAAGACACATAATATCATGCCAATAACTGAATAATAGAAGCTCAACATAAAAGTATATATATGACTAAACAAATAAAGGTCCTTAACCATTCTATGTAAAAATGCACTTTGAAGACAACGTTCCACACAAGGACTCTCGAGACTAGAAACACGGCGCGTTAGCATTTCAACCAAGGCACTAGTGGCGTCTAGAGGAAAGTAAATGCACGGCCCATTAGCACTCGAGTGAGAGCTAAGGGGCATCTAGAGAAAAATAAATGCACGGCCACTAGCTCTTGGGTGAGTCACTAACGGCAGCTAGACGAGGGTAAATGCACGGCACATTTGTGTTTCAACCGAGGCACTAGTGGCATCTAGAGAAAAATAAAATAAGTGCACGGCGCAGTAGCTCTCGGCTGAGTCACAAATGGCAGCTAGAGAAAAGTAAATATGTGAAAGCCCCTGTGCCTAATAACTGTCTTCACCCTCCCCATGCACTACTCGTACTGAATCCACACTACGATATTTCTAATAACCGCTAAGTCTTCTAGACAACTATATTAGCAGTTATAGCCTAACGCTCGTCCTGTACACACCGATGTACGGTTGGTACGCAAGTTCGAATCTATATGAGACACGTAACATTGTGGTACACAAGTGTCGGCCCATGAATGCGGCACAAACAAAGGTGGTCCCTTAACTCTAGGCTAAATACATAAAGAAAACTAAAATATAATAATTTGCAACTACAAAGGATTTTGAAAGAACAACTTATAAGAAATAAAACATGCATGATATTGAGGAAGAAATTAAACAGTAAAGGCAAGGTGTCTTGGCTGATGTCCGAGTGAGGTAAGATGATGTCCTGGCGACGAATCAACAACAGCGCACAAAGAGGAAGGTGCAGAAACAACTTCAGATGCTGAAAATAGTCTATTATCTAATTATAATTAATACTGCACCTATTATATTTATTTAATAAATTCTGAAGTTAGGATATGGTATAGGTTTTCGTATTAGCTTTCCGAAAAACTAAACGGATCGCATTTTCGTTTCCGAAATCTCTCGAAATCGCAAAAATACTGAAACACATTTATTTTTGGGACACTAGATACTCAAACAGTTTTATAGAAATCTACAAAACGAATTTTGTCTACTAAAATATGTTTTTGGAAACCTTACCTCGATACGCTTCTTTTAAAAAAAACTGGAGGCGAAACGGAGTTCGGAGCTAGGAGATATCATCGTTCCAAGTTGCTCTTGCTGCTAAAAAGCGGGACTGAATTCTAATGACGAATTTTAGAGTTTCTATTGGACTAAAAATAATTTTGAATTATGGCTGATAGAAGGGGGATGTATTGGGTTTATATAGATATTTATTTCAGATTTATCTCCTAAATTAGATAGGATTTGATTTAAATAAAAAAAGATCTAATTAATGCTAGATATGATTCCAATAGGATAAAAATTTCTAATGGATAAATCTTTCCATAAATTTAAATCAAATAAATTATTTAAAAAACAGATCAATTTGATTACAATCTTTTAAATGATCACCATAATAACTTTAAGTATTATTCTATATTATCAAATAATTCAAATCATATGAATCCAAATCCAAATCAAACTCAACATAATAACTTTAAAATAATATCTAATATTTATCAAAATAATTTAAATCAAATAATAAATAAATCATTTAATCAAATAATATTTTAAATCTAGATTAGACAAATCGTAATGCTCCAATTAGTCATCATACGTATTTTAAACAATATTTAAATTATCAACATAATTTAAAGTTTAGTTGATAACCATCAAGATAATTTAAATAAATTCAAATATAATCAAATAACTGATTAACATAGCAAAATAATACTCGATGTCATTAAATATTATAAAACTTACTTTTATAAATCAAAATCGTTATTTAAAAATAAATAGACAAAAAAAATCTTTTATCGCTCATTTTTTTTAAAAACCAATTTTTAGAAGACCAAAAATAATAAAAATATATTTTATATTTCAAATAAAAATTCGAGAACATTTTTTTTAGAAACATTATTTCAAACCATTAATTTAAAACTAGTTTTTGGTAACAAAAATAATCACAAAATATCTTTTACAAAATTTCTAAGAAAATTACTTTTAAACACGAAACTAAAATATATAAATATAATTTAAAAAATAATAATTTCGGGAAGATGAGTTACAAATCTACCCACCTTTGAAAATTTTCGTACTCGAAATTTAAGGACTACTAGGATAGACGGACTTGGTTGATCAGTAAAAGGATAGTAAGAATTTGTGATAAGAAAAAATAGATGGAAGGGAAAAGAGAATTTCTTTAATGAGAACATTAATCAATTTGGATAAAAAATAGAAGAAGTGAATGGATATGGCTTGATGTGCACGGACACGATGCACAAACACATTTGTAGGCGAAAAAAATTAATGGAATAGAGAATAATGAGCCTCTCCTTATATAGGAGGTGGAAGCTACTATTAAGATTGTCACGCCCCAGAACCAGAATACTGGAGAGCGGGGGACAGACACAGCCAGCTACGTACATTGAAGTGAATCTCACATCGTAATACGGTCACGGCTGTCTAGATGCATGAGGGTTTACTACAAGCCATCAGTCTCCTAAGGTCAATAACAAGCCTAGTGTCTCAATCTCAAGCAACAAGTAAATATAACAAGATGGTAGATCATCAGACATACAAAGTAAGGCGTCCCATACATTACATATTCAGATGATCATGAAGCTAGTCATACAAAATACGAAAACTAGCAAGAGTTTAAGTCATACATGATCAACCCTAGGATTTGTCAATCATGCTACAGCCCGTAGGCAGACAGTGAATAAAGTTGCAAACGAGCTAACACTTGCTCGACGGCTAAACGCCTCAAAAGAATATTTTTACAAGGGAGTGGGAGAGCAAAATAAAACCCACTCGTTGCCGGGATTCCTTCTAGTGTTCACCATCTGGCAGGAAGGTTGGGAGATCCTCGGTAGCTGCTCCAAAATCTGGCCATACAAAACCAGCTGGGTCAGACCCCAGAAAGAGCAAGTGCCACAAAGGGGACTTCACTTAAGAACTAAAACCAGCATGTCAGCACATAAATCATAGGTGAAATAATATAAGACATGAGTTAAAGAAAAACAAGATGATAAACGATAAGATAACTAGAGGACTATTCCGGTAACCAAGTTACAACCCGTAAACCAAACAAGGACCGGGGTTGTAACCCTTCACCTGAACAGAACTTAGCCTCGAACCAATTATCGATAAAGTAAAGCATAAACAAGCATGTCCGGAGATATCGATGTACCGGATCTGGGCAAGACTAGACAAGATAGGACTCCATCCATCATTTACGGCCAAGCAAGAGTACGGCTTGATACTTAACTAACTAGGGTTATCACAAGCTTAGTTACTAGCAAGATGCAATGAGGTACGCCTATGGCCACAAGCCCTGCAGACTATCCAGGTTATCCAGACGCAAGGTTCAAGCTTAGAGTTATCATGCCTTGTTAGGTGACTTGGATGCAACACATGACAGTGTGCATAGTAATCGTTTCATGTAGTGTCCCACATAACAGTGAGCTGGAAAGGTGCCCTACTCGTCGGCAGGCTACAAGTCCATCAAGGAAGGCGCCCAGATAACGAGATTGCTTGTAGCCGGAATACCTCTCTATATGCTCTACTTGATCAATCTAGTCATTAACCTAGTCAGATTCGGTATGAATCCCTGACCGTAGTAACAAGGGATACATGTCCTAGACATGATGCGAGACAAGACTGGTTGCTTATACAAGCATATTCAATACAATCACCCACGGTGTCAAGAATTTACTTAGCATGTCAGGTTAGCCGTCACAACAGCGTATCAAGGTTATCATGTAGGGTTGCTTATCAAGATTACTCATCAAGGCAAGGGTGCGTCACAACGGACCACCATCAAGAATTATCATGTCAAATTACTTGCCAAGAGTGCACCACATCGGGTCACTAATCATGCAATTCCATCACTAAGCCTTGTTCCGATTAACATTCATAAATAATGTCATGATCACATCGGGTTCATGTCGAGTTTACATCAAAAGGCGTAAGGATATAAAATGGGTCCAAAAATCAGGCTGCACTCAAGTCAGGCTGCGCTCAAGTCAGGCTGCGCTCAAGTCAGGCTACGCTCAAGTCAGGCTGCGCTCACCTCAGGCTGCGCTCAAGTCAGGCTGCGATCACGTCAGGCTGCGCTCACGTCACCAAAAGGCAGCGTATGAGTGAGACTGCGCTCACGTCACCAAAAGGCAGCGTATGAGTCAGACTGCGCTCATATCACCAAAAGGCAGCGTATGAGTCAGACTGCGCTCACATCACCAAAAGCTAGCGTATGAGTCAGACTGCGCTCACATCACCAAAAGGCAGCGTATGAGTCAGACTGCGCTTACGTCACCAAAAGGCAGCGTATGAGTCAGACTGTGCTGCGCTAAAGAGCGCACGCAACTCAGTGGTGCAAGCTAAAAAGCTCGTGCCCACTGCTCACTGTCTTCTCCAAATTAGCAAGAACTCCATGGTTTGAACCCAAAGCTTCAAAAGTCCATAACTTGGTCAAAATAAGTCCAAATCCAACTTTTCAAAGGTCAAAATTGGGTAGAATAAAATTCTCTACAACATAGAATCATCAAAACTTGAAAACAAAGAAGTTTGATAGATCAAAACCACCAAAATCCAAAAATAACTATTTTCTAGATCTACAAAAATTAAAGCCTCAAAATAGAAAATGACAAGTTCTAATGTGTCTAAGAAATATGAGGAGAAGCTAATGGAACAATAAAAAGGGGCTCTCTTGTGGAATCAAGTTGCACTTGCCTAAGGGGTGTTCTTGGTTGGTGGTGGGTTTAATGGAGAAGGAAGAAGGGTTAATGAGAAAGTGGAGGAGAGAGAAAAGTTAGGTGGGTTATAAAGAGGGATGGTGGTGGGTTTAACATGATGAACCAAAAAAATAAACCAAGCCAACCCAAAATAAACCAAGTTAAACCATTACATGCTATGATGAACCTAATCAAGATTAAACTGAAATTAGCTAGCCAAGCAGGAAAATAAAATTATATGTCAGGATTCCGTATACGTATACTAGAAATACGTAGAACGAAAAACGGGGGTGACAACTCTACCCACCTTAAAAGAATTCCGTCCTCGGAATTTAATCAAGAGGCTAGAGATGTCGAGCAAGCTATATCAATTGCAGGCAATATAGGACTAGCAGTCAATCAAGCAATCATTCATGCAAGCAAAGAATTTAAGCATAAGGCATAAGAAAGACATTATACCTTACGAGTCAAATAGGTCGGGATATCGCGATCGGATATCATCCTCACGCTCCCACGTTGACTCACCCAAAGAGTGATGACCCCAAGCAACACGGACTAACTTGATAGTCTTGTTCTTGAGTATCTTCTCCCTTCGGTCCAATATGGATACGGGTCTCTACTCATACGAAAGGTTGGTGCCAACAACCAATTTCGAATGATCAAGAACGTGACTCAAATCCGGGATATACCGTCGTAATTGGGATACATGGAAGACATTATGTACCTCACGTAACGACGGCAGAAGAGCGAGACGATAGGATACATCACCTACTCGCTCTAGAATATCAAACGGCCCTATATACCTAGGACTGAGCTTTCCCCGCACGCCGAATCGAATGACGCCATGGGTAGGCGAGATCCTAAGGAATACGTGGTCGCCGACAGAAAATTCAAGGGGACGCCGATGAGAATCGGCCCAATGACGCTGGCGATCTTGGGCAACTCGAAGATGATCTCTGACTTGTCTGACCACCTCAATAGTTCGCGTCACCATCTCTGGTCTAAGCATTTGCCTCTCACCGATATCGTCCCAAGCTAAAGGAGATCTGTACTTCCTGCCGTACAAGGCCTCGAAAGGTGCCATCTGGATACTAGCCTGGAAACTGTTGTTATAGGAGAACTCCACGAGATGCAAGTGATCTTCCCACGAACCATCGAAGTCGAGTGTACATGACCGCAGCATGTCTTCAAGAGTCTGGATCGTGCGTTCTGACTGACCATCTGTCTGCGGATGGTAGGCTGAACTGAACTTGAGACGAGTCCCCAAACTCTCTTGAAGACTTCGCCAAAAGTGCGAGGTGAATCTTGAATCTCTGTCGGATACAATACTGACTGGCACTCCATGCAATCTGACTATCTGCCTGAGGTACATCTCTGCAAGTTGATCCGTCGACTGACCGATTTTGAAAGAAAGAAAATGAGCTACCTTCGTGAGACGATCAACTATAACCCAGATGGCATCTCTCCCAGCAGGGGATCTAGGTAATCCAGTTACAAAATTCATGGTAATGTGCTCCCATTTCCATTCCGGGATCGGTAAAGGTTGAAGAAGTCCAGCTGGTCTATGATGTTCGGCCTTAACTTGTTGACAAACTAAACAACGAGAGACAAACCGGGCTATCTCCCTCTTCATGCCATTCCACCAAAAATGTTGTCGAATATCACGATACATCTTCGTACCGCCGGGATGAATTGAATACTGAGAACTGTGAGCCTCTGCCATGATCTCCTGTCTGATATCACCACTGGGTACACAAAGTCGTCTTCCATGTCGGAGTGTATCGTCCTTATGAACACATAACTCTGGTCTTCGTCCTGCTACACATTCTGCTCTCAGCCGCTGAAGCTTAGAATCCGTGGACTGAGCTAACTTGATCCTCTCAACTATACTGGACTGAACTTGCATATTGGCCATCAATGCCACACTGGAAGGAAGAACAACTTTAATACCCATCTTCTGAAGATCTGCTAACAACTCTGGCTGCATCGTTAGAAAATAAACTCTGGCTCTCCTGCTCAATGCATTTGCTACTACGTTGGCCTTCCCAGGATGATACTGCAAGTTGATGTCATAATCCACAAGTAGCTCTAGCCATCTCCTCTGACGCATATTAAGATCCTTCTGGGTAAACACATACTTCAGACTCTTGTGGTCGGTGAAAATCTCCATCCGATCTCCATACAAATAATGTCTCCAAAGTTTCAATGCAAAAACTACGGCTGCTAACTCCAGGTCATAGGTTGGGTAATTCCTCTCATGGTCACGAAGTTGACGTGACGCATAAGTGATGCTGCATCAAGACACATCCTAATCCCTTACCGGATGCGTCACAATAAACTGAAAATCCTTCCGTCCCGTCGGGAAGAGTGAGAATGGGGGCCGTCATCAATCTCTGCTTCAACTTCTCAAATGAACTCTGACACTCTGCTGTCCAAGCAAACTGCACATCCTTACGGGTCAACTACGCCAGTGGCGCTGAAATCCGAGCAAAATCTGACACAAAACGTCGGTAATAGCTGGCCAATCCGAGGAAACTCCGAACTTCTGCAACGGTGCTAGGTACTGGCCATGTCTCAATAGCCACTATCTTCTGGGGATCAACTTCCACTCCACCTCTGGTGATGATATGACCCAAGTACGAGATACGATCCAACCAAAACTCGCACTTACTGAACTTTGCGTACAACTGGTGCTCCCTGAGAATCTGAAGAACTACACGAAGATGCTGCTCATGCTCTGTCTCGTTCTCACTATAGACTAAGATGTCGTCTATGAACACTATCACGAACTGGTCCAAATAGGGCATGAAGATACGATTCATGAGGTCCATGAATACGGCCGGCGCATTGGTCGCTCCAAATGGCATAACAAGGAACTCCCAATATCCATACCTCGATCTGAATGCTGTCTTCGGGATGTCCTGCTCTCTGACTCTGATCTAATGGTACCCTGACCGCAAGTCAATCTTCGAGAATACTGCCGCTCCCCTGAGCTGATCAAATAAATCATCTATCCTTGGTAAAGGATATCTGTTCTTAATTGTTACAGAGTTCAAGGTACGATAATCAACACATAATCTTGACGTACCATCCTTCTTCTTCACTAGAAGCATCGGAGCTCCCCAAGGTGATCCGCTAGCACGAATAAATCCCTTGGTTCTAAGTTCTTTAATCATCTTGTACATGACCTCCAACTCTGATGGTGCCATCCTATAGACTCTCTTTGACACTGGTGCCGTCCCTGGAATCAAGTCGATAGTGAACTCTATCTCTCTCTCTGGGGGCATACCTGGAAGCTCTTCGGGAAATACGTTAGAAAACTCTTCTACAACTCTGGGAAACTGAACTGCTGCTGCTACGGTCATCCGCAATGCTGGGGAAGAAGGTTCTACTCCGCCTCGAGAAAAGAAAAACTCTGGCTCATCGAGAATACTAAAAATAATCTTGCCGACATGGCAATCTATTCTAGCATACTGGTCCCTCAACAAATCCATTCCTAGGACCACATCATAATCGGCCATCGGAAATTCTATCAACCTAGCGGGTAACTCTCTATCGCTGACTACGATTCGACACGAGGAAAACACCCTATCTACACCCACAAGTCCGTTACCAGTAAGTATATTGAGCCTTACTGATAATGACTCGGGCTCCAGTCCTATCTGTGTCACGAATCGTGCAGACATAAATGAATGCGATGCAGCTGAATCAAATAATACGGATGTAGGAAAAGAGTTGACGAGAATGGTACCTGCCACCACCTCACCTGATGCCAACTCCTCCTCTACGGTCAAAGCCATCGCTTGACCGTACCCTCTGGATGCTGGTCCCCTCTGCTGGAAATCTCTCTGGCGGTTCTGAACCTGAGCTTGGACCTGGGCATACTGTTACGGTCGCTGCTGCTGGAATGCCTGAGCCTGAGGCGGCAATGGCCTCGGAGGCTGATACTGCTGCTGCTGCACTGGTGCTGGTCCCCTCACCGAGGGACTAGTCTGGGCCGATGAGGATGAACCGGCTCTCTGTGGGCAGGACCCTATCATGTGATCCGGTGCCCCACAAGCCAAACACAATCCTTGTGCTCGGCGACATTCTGACACTACATGCCCTGGCTTCCCACAATGAGTGCAACCCATTGTGGAAGACTGCCTCCGCTTCTGCTGCTAAGGATACGTCGGAGTCGAATGCTGAACCGACGTAACTGATGCTGTCCTCCTCGGAGCTCCAATGGTCAAGGCCCTAGCTGCCGGGGCTGGGGCTGAAGACTGGATTATCTGACCATGGGACCGCTTCCGTCCTCCAGTTCTGTCTACAATTCTCTGCGAGGTATACTCATGCCTCTTAGCTGCCCGCAAAATAGCATCAAAGGTCTGATGCTCAAACTGCTCCACTGCTAGAATGATCTCTAGGTGGAGTCCCTGTTGGAACCGCTGCGCTCGATCAAACTCGGTTGCCACCAAAGTGGGAGCAAACCGACTCAGTCTTGAAAACTCGACCGCATATCCATCGACCGTCCTGCTCATCTGCCTGAGATTGGTGAACTTCGTCTGTAAGTCATGCCGAGCCACATCATCGAAGTACTTGATCTGAAACTTGTCACTGAATACCGCCCACGGGACAGGTGTTGCCAAACCAACTGCTATCATCGCCCACCAGGTGCGGGCTAGGTCCAATAACTGTAGGCGTACCACAGCTACCTTCTCTCCTTCTGGAGTCTTGGCTGCATCTAAGATAATCTCAATATCCTGGAGCCACGCATCAGCTGCAATAGCGTCTTCACTCCCATCAAAGAAGGGAGGGTTGAGGCGCTTGAAACTGCTAGCCGCACTGTTCCCTTGATAACCAACACGGCCCATGGCATCCTGTACTGCCTGGTGCAGGGCATCGCCCCGACGATCTTGAGATGCAAGCAATATCCTGATGAGACCCACCAAGGTGCCATCGTCAGGCTCTGCAGGCTGGACTGGCTGAACTGGGGGCTCGGGGTCCCCGGAATGCATGACTCGGGAGGCCACTCCAGAGTGCTGGGCTTGGTCTCCAGGTTGCTGCTGGTCCACTGGAGGTGCTCCGTCTTGCTGATCGGTAGGACCAGGAACAATGCCGCTGAAGGAAACGACATAGGGAACAATAAGAAAGGACCATGATAGATCGAGGATATAAACATATGATCAGGTCAAGGATTCTGAAAGATCAGAAGGCACGAGTAGAGATCAAGGGCGAGTACGGATTGAGACATCTATCCGGTAAACCCTCACACATCTTGATCTACAAGACCTGCATGGGCCACCACTTAAACCGTGTCACGCCCCAGAACCAGAATACTGGAAAGCGGGGGACAGACACAGCCAGCTACGTACATTGAAGTGAATCTCATATCGCAATACAGTCACGGCTGTCTAGATGCATGAGGGTTTACTACAAGCCATCCGTCTCCTAAGGTCAATAACAAGCCTAGTGTCTCAATCTCTAGCAACAAGTAGATATAACAAGATGGTAGATCATCAGACATACAAAGTAAGGCGTCCCATACATTACATATTCAGATGATCATGAAGCTAGTCATACAAAATACGAAGACTAGCAAGAGTTTAAGTCACACATGATTAACCCTAGGATTTGTCAATCATGCTACAGCCCGTAGGCAGACAGTAAATAAAGTTGCAAACGAGCTAACACTTGCTCGGCGGCTAAACGCCTCAAAAAAATATTTTTACAAGGGAGTGGGAGAGCAAAATAAAACCCACTCGTTGCCGGGATTCCTTCTAGTGTTCACCATCTGGCAGGAAGGTTAGGAGATCCTCGGTAGCTGCTCCGAAATCTGGCCATACAAAACCAGCTGGGCCAGACCCCAGAAAGAGCAAGTGCCACAAAGGGGGCTTCACTTAAGAACTAAAACCAGCATGTCAGCACATAAATCATAGGTGAAATAATATAAGACATGAGTTAAAGAAAAACAGGATGATAAACGATAAGATAACTAGAGGACTATTCCGGTAACCAAGTTACAACCCGTAAAACAAACAAGGACCGGGGTTGTAACCCTTCACCTGAACAGAACTTAGCCTCGAACCAATTATCGATAAAGTAAAGCATAAACAAGCATGTCCGGAGATATCCATGTACCGGATCTGGGCAAGACTAGACAAGATAGGACACCATCCATCATTCACGACCAAGCAAGAGTACGGCTTGATACTTAACTAACTAGGGTTATCACAAGCTTAGTTACTAGCAAGATGCAATGAGGTACGCCTATGGCCACAAGCCCTACAGACTATCCAGGTTATCCAGACGCAAGGTTCAAGCTTAGAGTTATCATGCCTTGTTAGGTGACTTGGATGCAATACATGACAGTGTGCATAGTAATTATTTCATGTAGTGCCCCACATAACAGTGAGCTGGAAAGGTGCCCTACTCGTCGGCAGGCTACAAGTCCATCAAGGAAGGCGCCCAGATAACGGGATTGCTTGTAGCCGAAATACCTCTCTATATGCTCTACTTGATCAATCTAGTCATTAACCTAGTCAGATTCGGTATGAATCCCTGACCGTGGTAACCAGGGATACATGTCATAGACATGATGCGAGACAAGACTGGTTGCTTATACAAGTATATTCAATACAATCACCCACGGTGTCAAGAATTTACTTAGCATGTCAGGTTAGCCGTCACAACAGTGTATCAAGGTTATCATGTCGGGTTGCTTATCAAGATTACTCATCAAGGCAAGGGTGCGTCACAACGGACCACCATCAAGAATTATCATGTCAAATTACTTGTCAAGAGTGCACCACGGCGGATCACTAATCATGTAATTCCATCACTAAGCCTTGTTCCGATTAACATTCATAAATAATGTCATGATCACATCGGGTTCATGTAGAGTTTACATCAAAAGGCGTAAGGATATAAAATGGGTGCAAAAATCAGGCTGTGCTCAAATCAGGCTGCGCTCAAGTCAGGCTACGCTCACGTCAGGCTGCGCTCACGTCAGGCTGCGCTCACGTCTGGTTGCGCTCAAGTCAGGCTGCGCTTAAGTCAGGCTGCGCTCAAGTCAGGCTGCGCTCAAGTCAGGCTGCGCTCACATCAGGCTGCGCTCAAGTCAGGTTGCGCTCACGTCAGGCTGCGCTCACGTCACCAAAAGGCAGCGTATGAGTCAGACTGCGCTCACATCACCAAAAGGCAGCGTATGAGTCAGACTGCACTCACATCACCAAAAGGTAGCGTATGAGTCAGACTGCGCTCACATCACCAAAAGGTAGCGTATGAGTCAGACTGCACCCACATCACCAAAAGGCAGCGTATGAGTCAGACTGCGCTCACATCACCAAATGGCAGCGTATGAGTCAGACTGCGCTCACATCACCAAAAGGCAGCATATGAGTCAGATTGCGCTCACATCACCAAAAGGCAGCATATGAGTCAGACTGCGCTCACATCACCAAAAGGCAGCGTATGAGTCAGACTGCGCTCACATCACCAAAAGGTAGCGTATGAGTCAGACTGCGCTCACGTCACCAAAAGGCAGCGTATGAGTCAGACTGCGCTGCGCTAAAGAGCGTGCACAACTCAGTGGCGCAAGCTAAAAAGCTCACGCACACTGCTCACTGTCTTCTCCAAATCAGCAAAAACTCCATAGTTTGAACCCAAAGCTTCAAAAGTCCATAACTTGGTCAAAACAAGTCCAAATCCAACTTTTCAAAGGTCAAAATTGGGTAGAATAAAATTCTCTACAACATGGAACCATCAAAACTTGAAAACAAAGAAGTTTGATAGATCAAAACCACTAAAATCCGAAAATAACTAATTTTTAGATCTATAAAAATTAAAGCCTCAAAATGGAAAATGACAAGTTCTAATGTGTCTTAGAAACATGAGGAGAAGCTAATGGAACAATAAAAAGGGGCTCTCTTGTGGAAGCAAGTTGCACTTGCCTAAGGGGTGTTCTTGGTTGGTGGTGGGTTTAATGGAGAAGGAAGAAGAGTTAATGAGAAAGTGGAGGAGAGAGAAAAGTTAGGTGGGTTATAAAGAGGGATGGTGGTGGATTTAACATGATGAACCAAAAAAATAAACCAAGCCAACCCAAAATAAACCAAGTTAAACCATTACATGCTATGATGAACCTAATCAAGATTAAACTGAAATTAGCTAGCCAGGCAGGAAAATAAAAATACATGTCAGGATTCCGTATACGTATACTGGAAATACGTAGAACGAAAAACGGGGGTGACATAGATAAGGATTATGATAGTTGCAAATCTCTTTAGATAATTCCTCTATTTATTTTAAATCAAGTTCAATAAATTTTAATCCAAATCTAAATCAATTTAAATCTAATTAAATTCCTTCCTTTAGTTTAAAATCAATCAAATTTCAAATATATATATATATATATTAATTTAACTATTTAAATAAATCCATAAAATCAAATCAAGATTTAAATCGCCACAATAATTTCAAAATATATTTTCCAAAAATACTAATAATAATAATTTCAAAAATTATATTATTATTTAAAAATAAACTAATAAATAATTACGAAATATATATGTATGTCCAAATAATATTTACATAAATATACTTTTCTAATATACCATTTTATAGGAAAATTATTTATTATTATATCTGTATAAATGAAAGGCTTTTCATAATTAAAATCATAAACTTGAAAATTTAGGCACGATAGCTAAAAATAATTATTATCTATATTATTTCGAAACTATAAAAATAGAAAAAATTATTTTTTAAAAAATATGTACGCTCGCACATAGTCGTACTAGTCGAGCAATTACGAAAAACAAAATTTTGCATGCGACGTACAATGCAACTACGCGATGTACAATATACAAAAATAAAAAATCAGTATCAAATTTATTTAAAAAAATACTAGAAATTTAGGGGTTTTACATCCTACCCAACTTAAAAGAATTTCGTCCTCGAAATTAAGATTTAGTAGGAGGGTGAAAAGACACAAGGGGGTATCGGTGGGGATCAATCAATTATAAGGCTCAACAAAATCATGTCGTAAGAAGTTTCGATCTAGATCTTAGAAAAATAATACGGGTATGGTCGTGGGTAGTGAATGAGGGTCATGAGTTTTAAGCAAAAATTAAAAAGTTAAGGGTTAAAGTTAGTCATGATAACATGCAAGGAGTAATATGGTATCAAAAGGATAAATGGGAGACCTAAAAAGATATATTTTGAGAGTAGGTTGAGGGCACGATTTAAGAGAATGAATTTAATTTTACTCCTAAATTAAGCGATTAGAAGGTCATGATAGTAAATATAGGGTCGAGAAAAAGGACGAGTAGTTTAGGATGAAGATATAGCAACATTGAGTGAGAACGGTCATAGTCGATAGGATGGCTAGAGGAAGTTATAGTGTAACGCCTTCGTCCTTCTAAAATAGGTGAAGGCGAAAGCAATATAGAGTTGGAAGGAGGCATTATCGAATACGAATACGTGGTTCAAAGGCGACCGAATAATTCAAAAAGAGTTGCCAAGGCAGTCACGGATGGGACTCTAGAGGGCAAGTTTAGCTATGTCCCCATCCACGTAGAACGATAGATATAAGCGAACCAAAGTGCACTAGGTTGATCAGACCATCATGCACCGGTTCTGAGTAGACAATACGTTAGCGGAGGCCTCCAATAATATATGTCATGAACAAGCTTGATAAAGAATTTAGCTTGCAAAAACTAGGCTACATTAGCATCATTAGTCTAGATAGTAAACATATAGGCACGAGAGTTTAAAATTGAGAGGGAGTATAGTCGAACTTCTAAAGGATCTAAGTCATGTCCTGTGATGGTCTTTACACAGTCGTCCTATAGTCTTCTTGTCTAAGTCCTTGGTTGACTAGATGGATTAGGGTCCTCTAAATTCTAGAATCTAAGTGAACTTACTAATATAGGTCACAAGGACAAAGGGATTACTAGGTCATAAAGCATTCTACCCAACTTAAAAGAATTAAACTAATAGTGTTTGGGATATCTAACTAGTAGGGTCAATCTTTAGCAAACACGAAGGGAAGATAAGAATAATGATAGGAGAAATCAAGCAAGATGCAATTGATGAGTCGAACGGTAATTCAAATATGGGATCGAGGAAAGAGGTCAAGTATGTGGATGAGATCCTAGACTTCTAATCCTATACGCAGGCTTGCTTGGTACGGTAAAGTAACCAAATAATTTATCTAGACCTGTATGGGCCACCATAAAAATATGTAACGCCCCAATCCCAAAATACGTAGGACTAGGAACGTAGACATGCCAGCTGTATACATACGAAGTACATGGCCTTGTATGTATACATAAGCTGTAATATGCAGTAGAAACCATAACAACTAATCTCATCCATAAATAAAGAAAAATAAAGAATTCATATAATCATCTATGGGAATATATTTGTACAATATGTTGGGCGGAGACAAATCCACTACCAACAAGCAAAGGATGAAATACATGGAAAATAAAATAAGTTTGGCGAGCGAAGCGAAGACGATCCAATTGCAATCATCCTCGAAGATATAGTGATGATCACGGCTAGAGCTAGAACACCTGCGTAAGACAAGAGCACACACCTGACGAGATAACCAGGTCCTCAGAGGAACGTAACAAGACACATAATATCATGCCAATAACTGAATAATATAAGCTCAACATAAAAGTATATATATGACTAAACAAATAAAGGTCCTTAACCATTCTATGTAAAAATGCACTTTGAAGACAACGTTCCACACAAGGGCTCTCGAGACTAGAAACACGACGCGTTAGCGTTTCAACCAAGGCACTAGTGACGTCTAGAGAAAAGTAAATGCACGGCCCATTAGCACTCGAGTGAGAGCTAAGGGACATCTAGAGAAAAATAAATGCACGACCACTAGCTCTTGGGTGAGTCACTAACGGCAGCTAGACGAGGGTAAATGCACGGCACATTTGTGTTTCAAACGAGGCACTAGTGGCATCTAGAGGAAAATAAAATAAGTGCACGGCGCACTAGCTCTCGGCTGAGTCACAAATGACAGCTAGAGAAAAGTAAATGTGTGAAAGCCCCTGTGCCTAATAACTGTCTTCACCCTCCCCATGGACTACTCGTACTGAATCCACACCACGATATTTCTAATAACCGCTAAGTCTTCTAGACAACTATATTAGCAGTTATATCCTAACGCTCGTCCTGTACGCACCGATGTACGATCGGTACACAAGTTCGAATCTATATGAGACATGTAACATTGTGGTACACAAGTGTCGGCCCATGAATGCGGCACAAACAAAGGTGGTCCCTTAACTCTAGGCTTAATACATAAAGAAAACTAAAATATAATAATTTGCAACTACATAGGATTTTGAAAGAACAACTTATAAGAAATAAAACATGCATGATATTGAGCAAGAAATTAAACAGTAAAGGCAAGGTGTCTTGCCTGATGTCCGAGCGAGGTAAGATGATGTCCTGGCGACGAATCAACAACAGCGCACAAAGAGGAAGGTGCAGGAACAACTTCAGATGCTGAAAATAGTCTATTATCTAATTATAATTAATACTGCACCTATTATATTTATTTAATAAATTCTGAATTTAGGATATGGTATAGGTTTTCGTATTAGCTTTCCGAAAAACTAAACGGATCGCATTTTCGTTTTCGAAATCTCCCGAAATCGCAAAAATACTGAAACACGTTTATTTTTGGGACACTAGATACTCAAACAGTTTTGTAGAAATCTACAGAACGAATTTTGTCTATTAAAATATGTTTTTGGAAACTTTACCTCGATACGCTTCTTTTAAAAAAACTGGAGGCAAAACGGAGTTCGGAGCTAGGAGATATCATCGTTCCAAGTTGCTCTTGCTGCTAAAAAGCGGGACTGAATTCTAATGACGAATTTTAGAGTTTCTATTGGACTAAAAATAATTTTGAATTATGGCTGATAGAAGGGGGATGTATTGGGTTTATATAGGTATTTATTTCAGATTTATCTCCTAAATTAGATAGGATTTGATTTAAATAAAAAAGATCTAATTAATGCTAGATATGATTCCAATAGGATAAGAATTTCTAATGGATAAATCTTCCCATAAATTTAAATCAAATAAATTATTTAAAAAATAGATCAATTTGATTACAATCCTTTAAATGATCACCATAATAACTTTAAGTATTATTCTATATTATCAAATAATTCAAATCATATGAATCCAAATCCAAATCAAACTCAACATAATAACTTAAAAATAATATCTAATATTTATCAAAATAATTTAAATCAAATAATAAATAAATCATTTAATCAAATAATATTTCAAATCTAGATTAGACAAATCGTAATGCTCTAATTAGTCATCGTAAGTATTTTAAACAATATTTAAATTATCAACATAATTTAAAGTATAGTTGATAACCATCAAGATAATTTAAATAAATTCAAATATAATCAAATAACTGATTAACATATCAAAATAATACTCGATGTCATTAAATATTATAAAACTTACTTTCATAAATCCAAATCGTTATTTAAAAATAAATAGACAAAAAAAACCTTTTATCGCTCATTTTTTTTTAAAACCAATTTTTAGAAGACCAAAAATAATAAAAACATATTTTATATTTCAAATAAAAATTCGAGAACATTTTTTTTAGAAATATTATTTCAAACCATTAATTTAAAACTAGTTTTTGGTAACAAAAGTAATCACAAAATATCTTTTACAAAATTTCTACAAAATCACTTTTAAACACGAAATTAAAATATATAGATATAATTTAAAAAATAATAATTTCGGGAAGATGAGTTACAAATCTACCCACCTTTGAAAATTTTCGTACTTGAAATTTAAGGACTACTAGGATAGACGGACTTGGTTGATCGGTAAAAGGATAGTAAGAATTTGTGATAAGAAAAAATAGATGGAAGAAAAAAGAGAATTTCTTTAATGAGAACATTAATCAATTTGGATGAAAAATAGAAGAAGTGAATGGATATGGCTTGATGTGCACGGACACGATGCACAAACACATTTGTAGGCGAAGAAAATTAATGGAATAGAGAATAATGAGCCTCTCCTTATATAGGAGGTGGAAGCTACTATTTAGATAAGGATTATGATAGTTGCAAATCTCTTTAGATAATTCCTCTATTTATTTTAAATCAAATTCAATAAATTTCCATCCAAATCTAAATCAACTTAAATCTAATTAAATTCCTTCCTTTAGTTTAAAATCAATCAAATTTCAAATATATATATATATATATATATTAATTTAACTATTTAAATAAATCCATAAAATAAAATCAAGATTTAAATCGCCACAATAATTTCAAAATATATTTTCCAAAAATACTAATAATAATAATTTCGAAAATTATATTATTATTTAAAAATAAACTAATAAATAATTACGAAATATATATGTATGTCCAAATAATATTTACATAAATATACTTTTCTAATATACCATTTTATAGAAAAATTATTTATTATTATATCTGTATAAATGAAAGGCTTTTCATAATTAAAATCATAAACTTGAAAATTTAGGCACGATAGCTAAAAATAATTATTATCAATATTATTTTGAAACTATAAAAATAGAAAAAAATATTTTTAAAAAATATGTACGCTTGCACATAGTCGTACTAGTCGAGCAATTACGAAAAATAAAATTTTGCGCGCGACGTACAATGCAACTACGCGATGTACAATATAAAAAAAATAAAAAAATCAGTATCAAATTTATTAAAAAAAATACTAGAAATTTAGGGGTTTTACATGCATGATTTTGAGATTCTATTTGAAGACAGTTTTAGATAACCTATACGAGTTCGAAACCTCTCTTTTACTTTTATTTTTCATCAAGTAAATCCGTGTTAAAACCGTTGCAAAGATTGACAAAAACCTGAAAATTCAATGAAATCCATCCACACGACGTGCGTCCCGCCATTTCGGACAACGTGGTCGCGCACCGTATGCATCGAAAGGTGCGTAATGGCTTCGTGGTCGTGTGGGCTTTGACGGAATTTAAATTGGTCGCGTGTGCGCGACGAATTTGATGCGTATCCGTCGAAATTCATCGTATCGTGTACTTTGTAAAATTTTCAATTACTTTGTGCACGCACGTCAGATCGAGACGAAACTTGTGCCAACAGGACCGTATCATTTTTTTGGTCCTGTATACCAAGTTTGGTCCAATTCTGAGACAGTTGAATCGTACGTCGTTTTGCGGGCCCCACGGTCCCACTCAACGGACAATTTTATGCACGGCCTGCCAAAATCCAAATCTGGACATACGGTTGGGTTCGTATCGGAAAACCGGATCCATAGACATATAGTTTGATGACTTTAGGGACCGTTTACTCTGGCACGCTTTTCGGTGCAAAGCGGGTCCAACGACGGACAGCGTTTTTGTTCGAAATTACCATTTTGCCCTTGTGTCCAGAATTGGACTTAAGGACAGGCAATCCTAGCTAATTTGACTATTCTACGAACATTGGTACTGTTTATTTCAGCATTTGGAGACTTCTGCATGTGTTGACTGATTGTGGCTCATTGAGTGGTATAGTATTATTGGTTTCTCCAGCTAAGGACCTCAGGCAAGTGTACTTTCTGATTGCTTTCCGATTCATAGTAGTCTTTTCATTTCATGTCTATACATATATCTTGCTGCTTGTTGACACGCTCGTCACACGGAGTAGTCGGAAGGGGAAATATCTTTGTAGACATGTGGACTACCCAGAACTATCCCATGATGTCTATTCGTGAACAATAGCACCTGTACACGATACGTGCAGGTGCCAGATTTATCCCCTAGCCGTTCACATGTCAAAACAGATATTTCACACCACCTAGATAGATGTCTTTTATTAGTTTTTCCTTGTTTACTTCTCTATCGTGCTATGTCATCAGTTTTCTTACTAGCTTTCGTATTCAATATGCTATTTTTATGTCTTGTTATTTCTATTATGTTTTCGCATTGTCGTCGGTTTGTGTACTTGTTTCATTCCTGACTGGAAACCAATATTTTTCAGATTTAGCCGCGATCATTCTTAGCACTGGGAAGACATGGGTATGCTGAGGCCGACCTAGATAGTGGAACTAGTTGTCATTTTCATTAATTATAAAATCTTGTATTTTCTTTAATTATAAATGTTGTAATAAATGTAGAAATGTGAATGAGCATCAAATGTTATTTCTTGAGCATTTATTTCTTGCGGGCTTGACAGCGTTCTACCGCCGACTCTGCGGTGTAGGCTGGCTTGGACACGTCTCGTATCCGGAAAAGCGGGTGCGGGTCGTGACAAGTACGCAAAAGATAGTAAGTTCACTTGTGCAACCATTCTTTTGCGACAAAGAAGACACAACATCTTATTGGAATTCAAGATCATGATTACATGTGATAGAGATCTATTACATTTTTTTGGATTTTTATTTCAGGATAATGTTTACATATGATGGAGATCTATTACATTTGTAGTATTCTCTATCAAGTCCTACTCGGTTCGGTCCATAGTATATGGAAAATGTTGCACTGAAGGACAACATTAAGAACGTCAGCACTTCTGTACAGAACTGGCATGCATCTACAAGCATGATCCCCTTCTACTTTTTGTTGATGTTAGGGTCTTGTTTGGTAATCAATCCAAACCCTATAATCAACAACTATGCCCTCACAGTTGGTAGTAAGTCTCAGCGAGATAATACAAAACTGGGCATGCATAAAGCCCAAGAATTCCGTTGCTTGTCTTCACAGTCCCCCAATGGAGGATTTTTGACTAGGACTCAATCTCCTCCTCGTCATATGTGTCATGACTATGTTGCCAGCAGCCGCCAAATTTCATTTCAGAGGAAGTAGTAGCTCGCATACTGAAGAGAATGGAGCAACTTTGCTTGTTTTGAACAAGGTTATCCCCTTCATTATGACGCTCTATCATGTAATTCAAGCTGAACAAAAAGACTTATGATATCCTATGCCCCATCTAAGCTCAAGTTGTCCAGGGTGTATCCAGTAGAAGAAGACAAGTATGCATCAGAATAAAAGAGTTATGCGCATAAATGAGCCATTCTCTAGAAATTGCAGTCTGAAGCTGATTTAATCCTGCCGCATAAGGAGCCAGGCGCATAGACAAGACACATTTTTTATGGGTGTTCAGTGACAACTTTATCTCCACACGTAGTAGATGTTCCTGCTAGCAATGCATTTTTTTGTTGGATTTCTTTAACCACAACCATGCACTCCAGTAATATGTTGTGCTCATGCATGTTTAGGATGAATCTTTTCATCCATGCACTAAGTTAGGCTGTGCAAGAAGTGCCTTTGCTGCCTGAAGTAAAGGTACAAAAGAAAAGTAGGGATCATAACGTATTCCCTCACCCTACCTTATGAAGATCGATGCTTTTCTTGACTCCTATTAGGCCTGAAGAGCAATGCTCGGGGAAGTATGATGCCCTACTCCTTCGTAAATTCCCCAAAGTTGGCTAGGTCTCGGATTTGCAAAAGCATGATGGAGGAAGATGATAGGTGAAGAAGTGAGCAAGGCAAATACATGAATTGGTCGAATCCTATTTGAATGCAGAGTGATTTTTAGTTCCTAAAATCATGGCTTATGCGTTGAACACGCAATAATCCGAGTACCTAGAAGGGATGGACGCCTCGAATCTCGAGAGACATGTGAAAGCTGAGAATTAGGTATTAAAAGCTGATAGAATGGCAGTGCTTATATGCCTTCTTTGCTTTATGTACTCCCTTGATCTATGTGCCCCCTTTCATGCTTCTTTCAAGTACAGAAACATGGCATAGAAACATGGTGGCTATGCATGAAAGAATAGCTCTCCAACACATCATATATATTGAAGACTGACTCTTCGAACAGCTTTACGCATTATCCTTCAAAGTAATGAACTTTGAGACTATGCGCCAGAGAATAAAGGATATGTACAGGCCAGCCACATACTCAATCCTGCTGTATAGCCTATTCTGACGTCCCTACCAAAAGCTGAGCCATTCCATGCAGTGTGCAGATGATGGTTATGGTGAAAATGTTAACATATTTTATAGTTGTTAGTAGTATGCAGCAACTTCATAGTTGTACTTCATGTGCTTTGGGCCATACGTTGTCAATTCTATGGAGATCGTGCAGTATGATTACGTACCAGTATGCTACTCGTCACATCCCATATAAACAAAGGTGTGAAGCAGCATGAACATGACATGCACGCACGATTACCTCATGTACGAGGGTGTCTGTATGTTTGCCTAACTACATGTCTATCTTCAAAACACAAAAAACTATGATTAAAGAAGGGACAAAAAAAATCTTTACTTAACGAGACAAAGGGAACTACAAAATATGTCTAAAACGGCCCAATCCCAAACAAAAAAAAAAGTGGCTAAGGAGAGGAGCATTCGCAGTCGCTCATGACATCCGCAATATCATGCAAGGAGCGGATGCCTAAAGCGTGAAGCAACCGGCGGAAGGCTTCCACTCCTTCCTGCACCTCCTTCTCCTTCTAGTCAAAAGGGAGAGAGTTAAAGTTCGACATTGCATGCAACGGTTTAACCATGTCAACTAATGATATGACCAGGACAGACATGAGACGGTCGGCCATCGCCAACTTCTCTTCCCATGCCTCCTTTTCCTTGGGATAGGAGAGGACACCAGAGAAGAAGTATGATCTGCCTCAGATTTGGCAGCACATGCTGGAGTAAGGCCAGATGAGTGGGCAGAGGCGTTAAGGTAGCCTTGAGAGCGTCGACAAGAAGTATTCTTTGGACACATACTTTTTCTCTTACGGTCTTGCATCCCCCACCTTGCAATCTAATTTTTGTTTTTATAAATGAAAAGGTGACGATTACCTTACCCTAAGAGCATCATTAGTAGTTGGGACTCTCCAATGCAATTTGGAGCCCAAAATTTCAAAAAAAAAAAAGGTAAATGTAGAATGGGTTGGGTTTGTATGAGAATAGTAGGAAATGATAAAGTGAGCTCCGGTCCCAAAAATTGTGTGGTCAAAAATTAATGTAGGAAAAAAATAATATAAAGTTTATAATCTAGAAAGTTGGGCTCCAAATTGAAACTTACTATTCTACAAAACGAATTTCTACAATCTAGAATCTAGAAATTGGGAGGCCTAACCCTTAGCACCCATGGATGGGTTGAGACCGAAATTGTAGAAATTGGGACTAGGAATAAGACTTATTATTCTACAAAATGAGCTCCTACATTCTAAATCTAGAATCTAGAAAATGGGATGGGCCTTACTAATGATGCTCTAAGGAACAAGTAGGGAGACGTAGCAAATTACGGAAGAAGAAACAAATCAGTACATGAACAATGTCAAAAACAACAATGATTGGTCAGAAGCCTGATACGTAATAAATAAACTCTGCATGATGAAACCTTTTCAGGTCATCCTCTATGCTTCTTTCAAAGTATTTAAATCTAAGTAAAATATTTAAAAACTTTGAAGGGAGGCTTGTAGAAGCATAGAAAATATCCATACAAAGATTAGGAGCAGAAGCACACTCTCTTGACAGAAGCCCGCTTTCATAAAAGTATTGGATAAAGGCGTACTTTTATCTCAAATGACTCACTCAGCCCAGAGAAACAAGCGTACTTTTCCTTCTTCGTCACTTCATCATTTTATGAGTCAAACTGATAGTCGTCAGATTAGCACAGTGGCTGAAGAGATCAAGTGCATTTAATGTTGAAGATCTCCTGCACACCAACCCAGATTGTCATTTTGTGACTAGTGTCACTTCTTCTACCAAAAGTACGCCAGTGCTATTACTTCTTTAATGGTACACTGGTGTTGCTACTCCTAAAAAGGTATGACAGTGCTGCTATCTATCAAAATGCACCAACATTGCCACCTCTCCAAAAGTACGTGTATTTATCTTCATTTCAACCAACAATGTGCGGTTACGAACCCAGGGAGATTATGTGTATCTAATACCATAATTCTCGTGGAACATATGCAAGCAGTTGTCACCACAAGCTAAGCTCTCTCGTACATGAAGCCACGTGTCAAGTCGACAGTAATTTGTGCGCACATGATCATATAACCATTTAAGTGCTATAAAAATGGAATCAATGTCATTCCAAAATACGTATAGAGAGAAGCATGGATAGAAAGAAAAGCAAACAAAATTCCTGTGTGCTGTGGCCAGAGTCTTCTTGCTGTAAAAGTTCTCCAAGTGTTTGAGACATAGCATTTCATCTTTGTGTGTCTTGTAGTCCAAGTTGTAAAGTGATCGACCGTAGATCAGATCTTTATATCTACTACTTCCCCATAATTTGTACTTAGATTGTTGTATAAGATTTTTGTACCTTTCTTTGAAAGTTTGTATCACAAAAGTTCTTTCAACTTTTTTATTCATGGCAAACACATACCTGTCAAGTGTCAGCAGGAATACACATGTAACATGTTAGGGTAACAATAGTAACAATATAGAAATAACATGAGTAATGAAATATATGTAACATATAAATACTGAGAATCAAATAGTTAACCTAAAGTTCGTCCAAGCATGTTGAGTTGCGAGACCAAAGTCTAGCCAGAACTATTCACGAACTAACTAGCTATGATCATCAGGAATATCTACCAATTCCAAATCACAAATAACCATATATCATACACAAATATAATTACAAGCAACCACTAATAAAAAGAAAAGTGGACTGATCTACATCACCTATCACCTATGTCGCCTAAACCATTTATTATTTATACCATATAGAATTAAGTCACAATAGTCTATATATTATTGAATAATATTTTGAATTACAAGGTAAATATAAAATAATTCATGTTTTGCAACTTCCAAGATTCATGGCACGCAAATCAAGGCATTATATTGACCAAAAAGTCAACCGATATAAACATAAAATTTAAGTGCAAAACTTGTAGATTTTAGCACTACAAGAATGTTAGAATCAACGATTTTTACGAATCTCGAATCGATTACAAGATATTACAATTACGGTTTATAGTTTACAATTACGGTGGTTCACTAGTCATCTAGGACTTCTACAAATTACACCTAACATTAAACTAACTAATTAATTTCTAGAAAATTAGTATGTATATATCTCTATGTCATAATTTTGAATCATTAAACGAATCGCAAAAACAATTTTGGGATCTCCCAAAATCTTAAAAGATCAAATTGGGGTTATATTTTGAATAACCAACACTCAAATAATTTACAGACAATTTGGTTTCAAAATCCAGAAAACAAACTACATATTCAGAAAGGTTACCTTGATACAGGTCCAACAAAAAATGATACTCAAATCTGATGTTGGGGCTGGTCGCAGTGGCTCCACGAAGTTTAATGAAGAGAAGAAACTCCCCCAGAAACTCATCTCTTTCATGCTAAATTTTTTGGCAGAATTAGAATAGGGTTTTCTCTTTCTTTTGATGTATATATATACCTACAGCTGAGCCTCTAAGGGGAGCTGCTATATGTCATGATATGGGCGCTCCCCGTCCAGATCCAATGGCAGAAAGGATGCTGACTTAGCTCGGACTTGAACTCGGCTCGACTAAGACTGAGTCTGGCTGGGCTAAGGATTTGGAGACCCATAAGGGGTAGCGCACCCACGTGGTGTCTAACTGTCAACTAGGGCCCCTCAATGCTTGCAGCCGATGGGTGGGCCCCAAGCGCTTTAGTAAAAGGATGACTATGTATGACATTATTTCTTTTTTAGTTTTTTATTTCTTTTTTCTATTTATTAATTAAAAAAGTATTTATTAATTGGTTTTAAATCTAAATAAATCCAAATAAATTCTAAAAAAAATCCTAATAAATTCTAAAAAAAACATTTCTAGGCTTTCTAAGACAAAATAAAAAGTTTGGTGCTAAAATATTTTTGTATGTCTCCATAGTAATTTTTGAAGGCCGTAGGAATATTGGTTTTCTGGATTTTAATTATCAAAAAATTTCTAGAAAATTATAAAAAATTTAGAAAATCCTAAAATATTGTAAAAACGTTTTTAAGATTATGTGAGAGTCCTTATGAGTCATATCTAGCATTGTGTTACATTTTTCAGTTATATGACTTAGGTGTAACATGTGTTTATCTATAACTCTCACAATTCCTAATAAATTTTTTCAATAATTCTAGTTATTAAAATTTAAAAAAAGGGGAGTTATAATATTCACCATATTGTCCTTTTTTGAAAGTGGGTAGTTACCACCCTATAGATAGTGTACAGATCTTTGTCCAAGTTCTTGGTTTGGAGACAGTGTGCTTTCTGATGAATAATTTCCATCCTTTTGTCATTGTTTAATATATTCGCATTGTGTAGCATTCACTACCACGAAGATCTAAATGAGAAAATCATAAATTAAAAACCATAAGTTGGGTTAGAGTGAGGTTGAAACCTTAAAAATATCCTAAAATGACTTAGAAAGTTATTTGATAATTTTAGGAAATTTCCAGAATTTATTAGAATTAAATTACACTAGAAAACTATTTATAATAATTAATTCTGTATTAACCTCTAGAATTTTATTGAAGCATAGGTAATTATTTTAGCCCCAAATTTTCGTAATAGGGTGATTATGCCATAATATATTTCTCGCTAATTTATTAAGATTTTAGGAAACTATTTGATATTTGTTTGGAGTAATTTAAGAGGAAACACATTAATAATTAGGTTTTCAATAGAAAAGAAATAACGGGGGAAAAGAGAAGAAAAAAAAACTAGTTGCACCCAAAATGGGGCCTCCGGTGGCACCCACAAAGGGGCATACTCTGTTGTCATACAACCCATGTGACGGGCCTCATCAGTCGAGGGGGCACTCAATCACGGGGGTGGGGGTTGGGAAGGTGACCCAAATGGAACCGTAGCCTACATGCGAGAGAAAGAGAAGTTAGAGTAGGTGGCCTACCTACTCTGTTGTCATACAACCCATGTGACGGGCCTCATCAGTCGAGGGGGCACTCAATCACGGGAAGGGGGGTGGGGAGGTGACCCAAATGGAACCGTAGCCTACATGCGAGAGAAAGACAAGTTATAGTTGTTGACACAAAATCACAGTCAACCAAATATTGATAGAATTGACTACATGATACTTGTGATAATTCAATACGACACATGAAGACTACATCCAGTACAAGTTAGACGACAGCTCGGATTTGTAATACAAGTTATTTTTTGAGTCTGTATTTTACAATTTTATTGAGTCTAAACTTATGTAAACTGAGTTGTGCTGAGTATCTGAGACTTAACCAATACCCATACCCAAAATCCAATAGCTCCACACATATCCAAATAAGCCAATTGGACCCATGACCCATTCTGTGCTCTGGAGACAGAGTTCGGGCCGAACTCTGCCTCCACACAGAGTTCGGGCCGACCTCTGCCTCCTAAAAATCAGCATCCTAATTTTTAGGGTTGGCTGGTAGCAAGTTGTCCAACGGCCAATTTTTTGAAAATTTCAACCAGAATTCTGGCCGAATTCTGCCTACCTGGTATCCTATAAATAGGCCATGAATTCTCTCATTTTCATTTCATCCAATCTTCTCTTCTCTTCTCTCTAAAGCTCTATACAAGCCATACCCTTCTTCATCTACTAGCCACAAGCTCCCTAAGCCTCAAGTGCTCAGTACTTTTCAGTTAGGAGTTTGTGCAAGAGTTCAAGAAGTCGCTTGGAAAATTCCAAGCATCGCCACTGCGATCTTTGTAAGAAGTTGACGTGCTTTTCTGAAGAAAAGGTACGGGGTGTAACTACTATTTCATAAATAGTAAATTTAATCCTGAGCTAGAGTTCTCAGGACTGGACTAGTCCTCCACGAGGGAAACCAGGTTAAAAAATTAGCTGTGTTTGCGTATGCTTTCTTGCTCCTTATTTATTTCTGCATTTACTCTGATCACCTTCAGCTTGTGAAAGAGTTTATTTTTTAATTTGCTATTATTGTTATAAACTCTATTCACCCCCCTCTAGAGTTGCCATCTGTTCTTCAATTGGTATCAAAGCTCGGTTCTCTCAACATGGACTAACATCCTAGAGCTGATCCATGGCAACCACACAAACCTTGATTTCTAATCACGGTGAAGGGCAGTCCACTCATAGGCCTCCCCTATTTGATGGAACTAACTACACCTATTGGAAAACAAGGATGAGCTTTTATCTCAAGTCGCTAGACTTCGACCTGTGGACTATCGTCACCGATGGTCACAAAAAGCCCGCCAGGATAGTTGTCAATGGTGATCTCGTTGAGAAACCACATGACAAATATTATGACGAGGAAAAAAAATAGGCAAGTCTAGTCGCGAGAGCTATTAATGCCTTATTTTGTGCTATAAACAAGAATGAGTTTAACAGGGTCTCAACATGCACCACCTCTCACGAAGTATGGAGACTTCTAGAAGTGACGCATGAAGGAACCACCCAAGTCAAGGAATCAAAGATAAGTCGTCTCACTCAAGAGTATGAAGCCTTCAAGATGAAGCCAAATGAGACGATCACGCAAATGTTCAAAAGATTCCTAGACATCATCAATCCCCTATCTTCGCTCGACAAACAATATACAAATCACGAAAAGATTTGCAAGCTACTTAGGGGGCTACCAAAGATTTGAAACCCTAAGGTGACAGCCATCATAGAAGGAAATGATCTCACAACTATGTCCATGGAGACTTTGATGAGAAAGCTGATGACTCATGAGCTTGACCTTAAAGACTTCGAAGAGCCTGCTCCTAAGGCTAAGGAGATCGCCCTCAAAGCTCACCGACGAAGGGCTGACCCCGAAGAGACGGATGACAATAACTCGGAAGGTGATGATCAAGCTCTCCTTGTCCGCAACTTCAAGAAATTTCTTCACTTCAACCGAAGAAAGAAGGAACCACAAGAAGATGACTAAGAAGAGCCAACATGCTACGGTTGCAAGAAGACTGGACATGTCCGAAAAGACTGTCCATTCTTAAAGAAGAACAACCGTTATGAGAAATCATACAAGAAGGCTTCCTCAAAGAAATATGCCAACACAAGCATTTGGCATGAAAGCGAAGCCAGTGACTCCGAGGAAGAAAATGACTCTCCTCAAGACGCTGCAAACGTGTGCCTAATGGCAACGTCCGACAAGGTATCAAACGAAACTCTTGATGATTTCACTTTTGATGAACTTGGCGATGCTTTCACCGATTTACTTGATGATCACAAAAAGGTCATTGGTAAATATAAACATGCCAAGAAAAAGATCAAAAGTCATGAAGTCGAAATTCAAAGACTTTATTTATTGCTTGATAACCTTAGAGACATGTCACCCACGGAAGTCACAAATGAGGTGTCTAAGATTAAACTAAGCCTTCATGATGCCGAAGCACGTATTGAACAACAAACACAAGAAATCACTGCACTCAACACGGAGCTTGCAGAAGAAAAGAGTAGACACAAGATTTCTGTTACTAAGATATATGGTTTGAATGCTAAGGTTAATGAACTACAGGCTATCTCTAAAAAATTAGAGATAAGATTGGGAAAACAGGTTGCTCAACCTCAAACCCAATCACATGAGACACACACAAAGCACAACACTTCTCATACTACTCAAACACGTCATACACCTGCAGCACGCAATCATGCTTTCATGTACACCCACTTTCATAAAGCACACAAACCACATGCACGTAGAAATAACTTTCACTCCAATATGACACATAATCACCATGCTACACATAGATACAATCATCACTATGTTGCACATAAACAAAATTACCATCATACTGCTTATGGTTATAGTCATCATCATGCTCCACATAGACATCATCACCATGCCACTCCATACCACTCTACATATCATCACTATGCTACTCCATACCACTCTACATATAGATACCATCATCATGCTCCTAACATAAATAGGAATGCTATTTGTACCTATTGTGGATTACATGGACACATCTCACCACAATGTAGAGTTAGAAGATTAGTAGATAGAAACATATATGTATGGTTTCCGAAAACTAACTTTTCAGGACCCTCAAGAACTTGGGTACCAAAGGTCACATCTACTCTTGATGTAGGTAGACCTTCCCTCCTCAACTAAGAGTAAGTGGATTCTCGATAGTGGATGCTCGCGGCATATAACTGGAGACGCAAATCTTTTTGCATCACTATCGATGAAGAGAGAAGGATATATATCCTTCGGCAACAACCTAAAAGGGTATATTATAAGTAATGGTATTATTGGTCATCCTCCCTCTCCCGTAATAAAGGATGTCTGCCTAGTGACCGAGTTAAAGCATAACCTGCTCAGCATTAGTCATCTTGCTGACCATGGATATGACATTAACTTTGGACAAGATAAATGCTTTATTTATGATAGGTCAACGGGAGATATTGCTTTTGAAGGGATAAGAGAGGATAATATTTATATTTTCTATCTGTTTAGAGATACTAACAATGCAGGTAGATGCCTATATGCTCATAAGGATGAAAGATTACTGTGGCACCAGCGTCTTGGTCATGCCAACATGGATACTATATCCAGGCTATCGACTAAGAAGCTAGTTAGAGGCTTGCCCGACATCACATTCAAAAAGGACACTGTATGTGCCGAATGTGAATTGAATAAGGCAACCAAGTCTTCTTTTCATTCCATAAACTCTGTAAGCACTACTAGACCCTTACAATTACTCCATATGGATTTATTTGGCCCTAGTAGAGTAGCCAGTCTTGGTGGAAAACTCTATGCTTTTGTTATAGTTGATGACTTTTCTAGATTTACATGGGTTTTCTTTCTTACAAATAAAAGTGATGCTATTTCGGTTTTCAAGATTTTTGTTAAGAAAGTTCAAAACAAAAAAGGCTACATGATTACTCGAATCTGAAGTGATCATGGAGGCGAATTCAAAAATACTGATTTTGAAAAGTTTTGTGACTCTAATGGTTTTTATCATGAGTTTTCTTGTCCAAGAAATCTTCAACAAAATAGTGTTGTGGAGCGGAAGAATAGGACTCTTGGTGATATGGCTAGAGTTATGTTGAACAAGTTCTCACTTCCGAGATACTTTTGGGCTGAAGCTGTCAGTACAGCATGTCATATTTTAAATAGGGTGCTTATTCGTCCTATTACGAAGAAAACACCCTATGAGCTTTGGTTTGGAAGAACCCCAAATGTTTCTTATTTTAGAGTTTTTGGTTGTAGATGTTTTATCCTTAACACCAAAGACAACTTAGGCAAATTTGATGCCAAAGCTGACGATGGTATTTTCCTTGGCTATGCTGCCAAGAGCAAGGGATATAGAGTGTTTAACAAACGCTCATTAATTATGGAAGAGTCTACAAATGTGACTTTTGATGAAGATAACAGTGCAGCAGCTACTCTTGATGATGATGTTGAGCCATCAACTTCTACTCCAACGAATACTACCACCGAAACCAATTCTCTGGAGGGCTTGCCAAAGAAATTCTCTTTCAAGCCGTCACATCCAGAAAATTTGGTAATAGGTGAGGTTTCACGTGGAGTAACTACTAGATCATCATTAAGAGACTCTATTGCTAGCACTGCCTTTATTTCACAAATTGAGCCGAAAAAACTTTTAGAAGCTTTTAATGATAAATTTTGGATTTCTGCCATGCAAGAGGAACTCAACCAATTCGAGAGGAGCCAAGTATGGGAACTCGTTCCTAGACCGGCAAATCAATCGATTATTGGTACAAAATGGGTTTTTAGAAACAAAGTAAATGAAGATGGTTCAGTTACTCGCAACAAAGCTCGTCTAGTAGCCCAAGGATACAACCAAGAAGAAGGTATCGACTACGATGAGACGTATGCTCCTGTTGCGAGATTGGAATCCATTCGGATGCTTTGTGCATTTGCTAATTTTTAAAATTTTAAATTATTTCAAATGGATGTTAAAAGTGCTTTCTTGAATGGATTTATTAAGGAGGAAGTTTATGTAAAATAACCCCATGGTTTTGAAAATCATAAATTTCTTGACCATGTTTTCAAGCTGAAGAAAGCGCTATATGACCTCAAACAAGCCCCTAGAGCTTGGTATGAACGGCTAAGCAATTTCTTGCTTGAAAAAGGTTTTTCAAAAGGGAAAATTGATACCACACTTTTCATAAAATCTTTCAAAGATACTATTTTCTTAGTACAAATTTACGTAGATGATATTATATTTGGTTCTACTGATGAAACCCTCTGTCAAGATTTTGCCAAGTGTATACAGACTGAGTTTGAGATGAGCATGATGGGGGAGCTTAATTACTTTCTTGGACTGCAAGTCAAACAAATGTCAAATGGAACTTTCATCTGTCAGTCAAAGTATGCAAAGGACATACTGAAGAAATTCGACCTTGACAACGTCAAACCAATCAGCACTCCAATGGCTACTACAACTAAACTAGAACCAGATAAAAGCGGCAAACCTGTGGATCAACGTAAGTATCGAGGTATGATAGGCAGTCTACTTTATTTAACTGCTAGTTGCCCTGATATTATGTTTAGCGTTTGTCTGTGTGCTAGATATCAAGCAAATCCTAAGGAATCACACATGACTGCGGTTAAGCGTATCTTTCGATACCTTAAGGGTACAGTTACAGTGGGCCTATGGTATCCCAAATCAACATCATTTGACCTCATTGGTTACTCTGATGCTGATTTTGCCGGATGCAAGGTCGACCGTAAAAGTACGAGCGGTACGTGTCATTTATTAGGAAAGGCTTTAGTCTCTTGGTTTAGCAAGAAGCAGATTTCTGTCGCACTATCCACAACAGAAGCTGAATACATCGCAGCTGGGCATTGTTGTGTACAAATTCTGTGGATGAAGCAAACCCTTGAAGACTACAACTTATCTTTTATGCACATTCCAATCTTTTGTGACAACACTAGTGCTATAAATCTCACTAAGAACCCCATATGTCACTCACGCACGAAACACATTGAAATACGTCACCACTTTTTGCGTGATCATCAGCAAAATGGTACTATTAATTTAGAATTTATTGACACTGATCATCAGCTAGCAGATTTCTTTACAAAACCATTATCTAAAGAGCGCTTCAATTTTCTCTGTCGTGAACTTAGAATTTTGGACGAAGCTGTTATTAATTAAAATAAACCTGCGTAAATATCGAGTATGTCTTGATTCTTTTATGATGAAATTGCTATGGGTACAAGCCGAAAGGATCCTTCTAACAACAAGGCGTAAAAGCCTAAGCGACACGGTGCACTAGTCCTCAGGACTACCGCTAGCTGGGATCCGGCCCCTGCAGCTAACCCATGGCAACTTCAAAATATTGAATTATGGCATAATTCCTTGTTTATTACATGGTTCATTTTTATTTTATCACATGCTAAAATTCAGATTTTCCATACTTCACTTTGCTTCAGCGTTAATTTTTCTTTCTCAAATTTAGTCTTTCTCAAGTTTGTATATATATTCTTTTATCGTACTATTTTGATCTCTCACTTTTTATCAAACTTTTTAGCCTGATTTCTGTTCTGACTACAGAATCCGGAATTTGGGCCGAACTCTGCCCTACCCAGAGTTCGGGCCGAATTCGGCTTGGCTGTTCCAGAACTGGGAGCAGCCTCAGCCGCTGATCAAAACTTGATCCAATGGCCCACATCTATTCCGACCATTGGAACCCTTACACATATATTCGGTTTTTCTTCTTCTTTCTCTTCCATTGCCACCTTCTACACTTCTCCAAACATATTTTCTCCAAACCCTAACCCTAGTTCTTCCTCCCTAGAGCATATCAATTCTCCAAACTCAAGGAGAAGGCTTCCCTCACCATTCTCCTTTATTGTTCTTCATCACATTGAGGTATATTTTACCACTTCTCTCTATCTCAATTTTCTCAATTGTCTTTCTTATTTTCATGGCTCCACGTTTGTTCAATCGAGGGAAGAGACTTCGAACCGAGGGAGCGTCCTCTTCGAATGCTCCTCCTCGTGTTGAACCGCCCGTTGAACAACAACCACCTATCCACCCGTTGTTCAACCCACCTCGTCCACTTGACCCAAACACATTTGATGACCGGATATTTGTATCACTTGACGCGTCAAATGAATGGTTTAGTGATTTTCGAACACGTCCGGTGTTTGCGGGTCATCCTATCAATTTTACTATTTTCTCTCAATATGATTCACTTTTTTATGATCTTTGTCTTGACGAACTTGTCACCACCAACTCGGTTATATATCGCAATGCTATTCAAATGTTCTACTGCAACCTAACTCATGATGATACATATATTTTCTCACGGGTTGCGGGCATTGACATCTCTTTTGATGATTTCGATTTGGCCGAACACCTTGAACTCCAGGAGCCAAACTCATGGGAAATGCCTGTTGAAGCTCGATCGTCTCAATTTCCCGATGGGTCTTCCCTTGAAAGCTTCAAGGACGACTTGTGTACACCTAACACACGTCCTCGCAAGCTTTTGGCCAAGTATCTCAATCCCTATTTTTATGAACTTCATCGGATTATCTTTAACACTATTCTGCCCAAAGCGGGATCCACCGATGAAGTCACCTACTTTGAAATCTCGGCCTTGTATCACTTCCACTTTCATGTTCCATTTAATCTTCCATGTACCATGATGGACTGGATGATTAATTCTAGGAAGAAACCAAGATCCTTGGTTTATGCTTTGTATCTTCCTATGGTCTTTCGTGCTTTTCGTATACCTCTTGATGAGTGCCAGTTCTTACCTGCCCCTGCCTTCCTCTCTAAGGCACGGAGGCTTCAGGCAGCAGTTGGCTCACCTGTTGTGTCTGAGCACTCTGACGATGAGCCTGATGCCCCTCCTCTGGGACAGGATCCTCCTCCTCCTCCTGCCACTTTAGAGTCACTCCAGACTATGCTCCGCGATCGATTCACCTTAGAGGATGATCGCTGGACTCAGCTTGATTACCGGACCACTCTGCAGATGAGTGCCATCAGCAACTCACTGCATGATATTCGGTACTCCATGTCTTGCCATCCTTTCATGCCTATTCCTATAGAGCAAGACCCTGGTCGTAAAGGGTATCGTATCGATGACCCTTGGGTTATTCGCTACTTGGATCCGGATGCGGCCTTCGTGGACCCTCGTCGTTCCTTCACTGATCCATCCGACGACGCTGGGCCTTCACGAGCTCGATGATGGATATGGACTTCTACTTGCTGCTGCTACTGAGGATCGTAGTTTATGTTTTATGCACTTTGGATTTTAGTTGCTTTTATGCACTTTGGTTGTATTAGACTTATTATTATTTGTGACTCTTGAGACATTCGGTAGTTTTATCAGTCTCTATGCAGTTTCATCTATTATCTTTTGGTGTGCTTGCCAGTTCTTATTTTTATGGTTAATTGCTAAATGCCAAAAGGGGGAGAAATTTTGGTATATTCTATATTCTTTTTGTATCTGTATCTGTGTATCTGTGCTTTAGGGGAAGAATATTTTTATCAGGCCAATATGATTCAAAGCAATGTTTACGGGGGAGCTATTGCTAGCTCGGCACTGATTACGGGAGAGCTATACCTTTTCTCTTAAATGTGTCCAGGTATGAATATTGAATATACAACTATCATTTTGTCAATTATCAATATGGGGGAGATTGTTGACACAAAATCACAGTCAACTAAATATTGATAGAATTGACTACATGATACTTGTGATAATTCAATACGACACATGAAGACTACATCTAGTACAAGTCAGACGACAGCTCGGATTTGCAATGCAAGTTATTTTTTGAGTCTGTATTTTACAATTTTATTGAGTCTAGACTTATGTAAACTGAGCTGTGCTGAGCATCTGAGACTTAACCTATACCTACACCCAAAATCCAATAGCTCCACACATATCCAAATAAGCCAATTGGACCCATGACCCATTCTGTGCTCTGGAGACAGAGTTCGGGACGATCTCTGTCTCCACACAGAGTTCGGGCCGAACTCTGCCTCCTAAAAATCAGTATCCTAATTTTTAGGGTTGGCTGGTTGCAAGTTGTCCAACGGCCAATTTTTTGAAAATTCCAACCAGAATTCTGGCCGAATTCTGCCTACCTGGTATCCTATAAATAGGCCATGAATTCTCTCATTTTCATTTCATCCAATCTTCTCTTCTCTTCTCTCTAAAGCTCTATACAAGCCATACCCTTCTTTATCTACTAGCCACAAGCTCCCTAAGCCTCAAGTGCTCAGTACTTTTCAGTCAGAAGTTTGTGCAAGAGTTCAAGAAGTCGCTTGGAAAATTCCAAGCATCGCCACTGCGATCTTTGTAAGAAGTTGACGTGCTCTTCTGAAGAAAAGGCACGGGGTGTAACTACTATTTCACAAATAGTAGATTTAATCCTGAGCTAGAGTTCTCAGGCCTGGACTAGTCCTCCACGAGGAAAACCAGGTTAAAAAATCGGCTATGTTTGCTATGCTTTCTTGCTCCTTATTTATTTCCGTATTTACTCTGATTACCTTCAGCTTGTGAAAGAGTTTATTTTTTAATTTGCTATTATCGTTATAAACTCTATTCACCCCCCTCTAGAGTTGCCATCTGTTCTTCAATAGTAGGTGGCCTACCTATCGGTAACTCAACCACTGCACACTTATAATCATCAATCGTCAGATCATGGATGATATCAAATCTCATTCGTCGATTATATATATGTTTTCATATATGTATAAAACTAGGTTTAGGGTTTTTAAAATTTTAGAAGGAGGGTTTCCAACATGGAGTCTTTGGAAGATTTCGAGTTTGAGAAAGGGTTTCGGCTAGCTAAAGATTTTATTTTTGCACTCAAAATTTACAAGTATATTCCTCTACCTGCCTAGTTTCATAAAATTGTTTTAGAAACTAATTGGGTTTTGGGTAGCTAAATATTTTTTTTTGCACTCAAAATTTACAAGTATATTCCTCTACCGTCCTAGTCATAAAATTATTTTAGAAAATTATCGGGCTGCCCAAAAAATTCGCATAGAAAATTATGATTTCAGCATAACCTACTTGTATATATCTGATAAGGTTTTTCACCCTTACCAATATTTGTTAAACCCTAACATCCACAACTTATAATGTCCTAGAGGTAAGGAGTTAAAGGAAAATATTTTCTGGTTCTTATGACTTACTATGTAAAAATTCAGTATTGAATTCGTCACAGGAATTGTGTCGAATTGTAGAGACTGTACTTTGAAAACTATAGTTGTTTATTAAGTAAAATTTTGTCAGCATCCTAATCAATATATTAAATTTCTTTGAACAAAATTTCATACCTAAATGATATGTGAGTTGGGAGTTATGATTCTTTCATCATTGATGGTCTAGTTTTTGGATGTAAATTACTAAATAATTCCTAAAGCCTAAAACTCCAATAAAATTGTGTAGTGAGACAATTATTATATATTAATTTAGTCAAGAATATGTACATTCTATTTTTTTTAGAATTTTTGAAATAATTTTGTTAGATTTTGAGGATTTTAGAAGATCGTAAAATAAATTAGAAAGCACGAAGTGGGCGCTATAGGTACCAAGCCCTATAAGAGAATAGTTAGACTTTCAGTAAGTAGCCTATTAATGATTATTTTTTTGTTATATTTTGTATGGGGGCAGTAGAGGGAGCTTTCTACGACTACGAGTAAAATGTCAACGCTTTTCAACATGACGGTACATGCAAGTATTCATAAATAATTCTATCTTTAGTTTATCAACTTGCCTAATTTCTTTTGTTTATTTATTACCACCTCGATCATGTCACTGCTATAGGTAGAGTTATTATGTGATTATGTTTACTTTAGTGATGATTTCTACTCGCATCGCATAGTTGTTTACTCGTTACTCATTTTACTCGCTTAACATGCATAACTAGTTGTTGGGGCACAGCAAAAATAAACCAAAGAAATCAGAAAATTTCTTAGAGAAAATTCACAACCACAAAGACAATGATTTATGTGATTCGGCCATGATGCCTACTTCCACGGACGAGGGTGATTCAGTTCCAATATAAAGAAGAAAATAAATTACAATGACTCTCTCAATACTTCTCTACTTGCTCTCAGAAAACTCTCTATCACAAAGATAAAGAAAAAATAATAATCTCTCAAACTTTTGTGTTGAACTTATTCAACAACTGTAGCTCTCTTGTGTTGAACTTATTCAACAACTTTTATTGAGCACAATGAGATGTCTCAAGGAGAACATATATTTATATAGCATATCATGTGTCCATATATAGAAATCCAATCCTATGTAGGCTTAAAATCCAATCTTATGTAGGCTCAAAATTCAGTCTTATGTAGGATTACCATATACATGGTCAAAGTCAAAAAAGGTCATGGGCCAATTTTGGACATTTTCCTTCACTAGTTTATTTGAATCATGTTATAACTATGATGGGGAATATATTATTAGGTATATAGATTGTAACTTGTATTCCCATTACTACAACCTACTCAAATAATAGTAGTCATCCCTCACCGCATCAACGTGTCGTATTAGCCACTTGCAGTCCACTTACCCAAAAAGATACAAGTTATATGTTATAACTGTTACTTGATTTATCTAATTATACCTCTATGTTGTTATCATTACTTACTGCCGTCTCACTATTATGTTATCTCGACTATCACATTGTTGTTCATGTTACATGCTTTTTCTCGAGTCATTCATGATATAGTATTTATTGTTTAGCGTACATTTACTCATGTTTACTTTGCTTACTACTGACTGGAGATTTATAAATGTTGATAGCTTTAAAGGAGGATCTATTACACATTACAAGCTTTCCGCAGAAAGAGAGGTGAGGATGTGGAGTTGGATCACGTTCTGAAAGGGGATGTTTAGTTAGTTGCTCATTTTCATTTAGCGAGTTTGTTCCCGATACATTTAAACTTGGATTGAACTAAAATGTATTTATTATTATTTTTGAGCCTATGGTTCCTTTTGAACCATATAGACATTAATTTAATTATGGACTTTAGTTTATTGTTTTGTGTCTTATCTTTCTTCTGGTCTAGTTAAATTGTGAATGAGTAGTAAGTTGTTGTTATTGAAAATTATGTTGATATGTATGGTGTGGAGATTATTATGTTATGTAGATTGTATATGTATATCATTATGGAGGTATAGCAGTGTACTACCGACAATACTACGACGTAGGCTAGGATTAGCCACGCAATCGTACCTAATTATTTAGAAGTGGATCATGACAAGTGGTTTTCTACCTATTTTTGGGCTTTCTTTATGGTACTTGCTATCTGGAATTGATCCTTGGTTTTGCATGGCTAGATATCTTAATAGAGCTCGAGGATCTACCGTATCTCCAACATGACGGTTTGTACCTGTGGGATGGTGATGCTAGAGCTCGAGTGGATTATCCTTGCTAATCCATTGTCTTTCCAATATGGTGGCATATAGTTAGGGCAAGTGTATAGCTATTGTATGTTGGAGCATGTTTCTTTCGCCTACGGACGGATAAATTGTATTTCTGGATTGTGGCTAGATATGCAACCATATATTCTCTTATTCACATTTAGTGATATATTATGTTATACTAACTTCTTGATCATATGTTTTAGCGTCTGGGACAGCTTACTGATATACTTCATTGATTTACTCTTTACTTCCAATTGTGCTGATGGGTTAAGATATATGATATTTATCGACCATAGAGTGATCACGTCAGTGGCATGCTAGATTGATTTCTTTCCACTTATCTTTTAGAGTCATTACCGCTATATGGGATACCAAAGTACTTCATATAGCATAGCTAGCCTACGGCCTCTTCCGCTCTCCAGTATTTTGGTTTTGGGATGTCACAGATGAAATATTCTTCTATCGCTAGTTGCTCTACTACTACTTGTAATTGAAAGATTCCTCACACAGTATATGACCAACTTACTGCACTCTTTTGCCTCACCCTACTACTTTTCCTTCAATAGTAGCCGTAAGTGTTTCATATGTTGTTCAATATTGATTCCAGTTGTTAGGCTCTAATGCTGCTTGTTTGAAACAAAACTCAAAAAATGTTCTCCCAAACCAAAAAGACCGCAAGAGAACTGAAGAAAAACATAGAAAACTAAATTGCCAAAATCACACAAGAGCCAAAATACAAATATAGCAATTTTAACGTGGAAAACCCTTGCAAGAAAAATTATGGCACGATCGAAGTCCAATCCTGAAAAGCCTTTATTAGAATAAGAAGATACATACTTCTGACAAATTTCTATTACAAAAATACAGCAAAATAACGACAAAATTTTTTGTCGTTATACACTAATTTTTTATCGCTAAACAGTAATAGTGATGGAACAACAACATAAATTTCCGTTCTACATTGAATGTCATAATTTAGGAAATATTGATGGAAATTCAACTACAAACTAGCGACAAAATTTTCTATCACTAAGTCGACGACTAATTTAGCGACAAAAATGCAACTATTTCTAATACTATTTGTATATCAGACAGAAACTTAGCAACAAAAATGTTCCCGATTTCCTTCACTAGGCCGCCGCTAACCTGTCGCTAATCCTTTGCTAGGTTAAATCTCATAGGTTTTTGTCGTTGTTTCGTTGATGTTCTGTCTCTAGTCCATCGCTACCTTTCAAAAAATTTCTATAATCAAATATTTCCTGCTATACACAAACATAAAACACATTTAGGGATAATATATTTTATATCCCTAAACACACATCATCGTATACACAAACATACAACACATATATATATATATATATATATAATATAATATAAATCCCTAAACACACACATCATCGTATCCAACCCAAATTCATATAATCAAACAGAATAAGGTAAGTACCAAAAAATACTCTGCTTCGTCCAATTATGGCTAGGTCCGAATCCTTCAAAATGAATTCCAGATCTCAGTTCTTTCATCACAGTCAGCAATTCTGCTACCTCTTCCCAAACTTCGTCACCTGTTAATCTCAACGAGGGAGGAGATAGCTCCTGTTTAGCAACTCTAAAGGCATCACGGTTCCGTCTCCACGGATGCGACACATGATGAAACTGACGGTGATAATTAAAAAACCATGCTTTCCCTCCATATTCAAGATGGGATACCTTACTATTTCCTATACATATTGGACAAGACATAGTACCATGAGTAGCCAATCCCATAACATCTCGTATGCTAGAAAATTGTTGATAGTCCACATGAGTAACGTTCTCATCTAAAAGTTCTGCTCCTTCGATATATCATACATCTGAACGTCGAATTGCCACAAATTTATAACTCATCTACCAACGGCTGCAAGTAGACATTGATGCTCTTTTTTAGATTTTGCGACCGAGTATGATAAGTGCGAAGAATATATAGGGAGTCTTCATGCACATCTACGATGGTAGATTGTAAGGGATCATAATTTCTAGCCAACAAAGTACTGAGATTCTGACTGTCGAAAAGGAGTGAATTCATCAGAACATAAAGTCAATTAAACAATCCTACTCTTTGCATGAATTTAGGATGACACCGATCAAAATGCTTCCATGGCTCTCCATTGGAAGGATGAGATAATTCTTCTTCATCCATCTTTCGTTCCTTACTATGCCTGTATTTCATGTATTGTATTATATTTTCGGACATATACATCATTTGTAGTCTCTTTATGATCGACAAAACCTGCATGTACTTGTAGGGATGAAACTTTCCTATCACAGTTGACTTTTCTTTTCCCCGAATTGGCTTGTACATGTCCACATGATAGAAAATGTAATTGACTTTATCATTATTCTCCATGTAGTACAACATGCAGCAGTTTCGGCAACAATATATCTTTGTAGCCTAATCTGAGTTTTGTATCATCATCTTTGACTTGTAGAAAGTTTCAGGCAAGTCTTTGATCCTTTTGACAACAACTCTCTAACAAACTAAATTATCCGGTCGTAGCATTCCTATGTCGAGTTAAAATCAGACTTAAGGTTCAATAGCCGCATCATCACCGATAGGCCAGAATAAAAATCCCAATCCAGGTGTAATGGAGTATCGACACCCTTAACCATACCATAGAACTCCTTTGCATTAGGATTCGTATCCTTCGAATCAAAACTAGGTCTTGTCTCTGCAAATATCATCTCCCATGCCAGGTTTCGTTGTCGATATTCGAAGTGATCTCTGAGAGTGGACTCTCCCACCTCCATATTGAAGGAGGACTGATATTGCAGAAACAAAGGTTCTCCTTGAGCCATCCACTCCTTGTAGTTCTCTACGAAATCTTTTTTGTAGAGATGTTCCCCCACAAGATCCACCTCCTTGAATGGTCTATTATGACATTCGACACAAGGATACTTGATGAGCCTCCCATCAATGAAATCAGGTTAGCTACGGGCGTATTTGAGAAATTCTTCAATGCCAACCTTGAAATCATCAGTCAAACTAATCTTGCTCTCATGTCGTCGATTGTACATTTACGAATGGTCAACTAAGTTTTAACTTATTGTTTTCTTAGCGGTTAATGGTTCTACACATATCATATATATTCAAACTGTAGGAACGAAATCGTAAAGTAGAATACTCTAGAGGGTGGGTGAATAGAGTAGGCAGCGAAATATTGCTAATTAAAAATCTCGTTAGCAGTTAGATCACAGATATAAAAATAATCACAAAGTAAATGACAGTAATGAAAAAGAGATCAGAAGGCAAACGCAAATATCGAGATTTATACTGGTTTCCCTCTTGTGAGGACTATTCCAGTCGGAAGAAGTCTAGCTTCCAGTTGAATCCACCATTGGAAAATACCGCAAGTTTTCATACGAAGTCCTTGCAACTTCTACAGACGCGAGCTTTAATACGAAGAACTCGACCAACTTCAATTGTGAAGAGTTGTTTCTTCAATCAAGCCTCTGATTACAACCACTCTGAAACTTCTAGACCGTACCGTACTAGCAAATCGACTAGAGGATTGTAACTGGCTTGGGATTTGAAAATATAAGCTTTTGAGAACTCTTTGTAGAAAATGTAAGCTTTAGAAGAGAAGAGATTGAAAGTGAATTGGTGATTTGAAATGATCGAAATCCTTCTCTATTTATAGTTTTTCCAAAGACAGAATTCTGGCAGAATTCGGGCAGAACTCTGACAGAGCTCTTTGTAACAAACCGCAACTGAAGGATGACCAAGTTCAAAATCAAACGTTCACATAACGTTCAACTTGGCCGAACTCTGGCGGAACTCTGGACGAGTTCTGCTAGGGTTCTGCCAGTTGATTTTGAGAAAAATTATTTTGGCTTTTTGAAAAATCCTTCAGAAGCTTTTTGTAAAATAGGATATTTTTCAAAAATATAGGTCATTTTTTAAAAGGATAGGGTGATTTTGAAAAACGATTTCGGACAGCCTATTTGCCAGTACGACTTGGTATACAATGTATTCCTAGACTCGGGTTCTGGCAAACAACTTCAGTCTTGAACATCGTAGATATCCACCATTGAGCAGTATCCAAAACATCGTAGGTAAACATCTGAATTGCCTTGCATTTATATCGAGACAGAGTTTGATCAATTATTAAAATCGGGTTTGACCATGACCAATGGGCCAACAATCTTTTCCATTTTGATAATTGACAAACCTTGCCGATATAACATCTAAGTATGGATCAATTCAAAAATTGGTAATACCAGAGAAAACAAAAAATTGTTCTTAACCTGCATTCATGAAGAAGGTAGATCCTATTTCTCTCCCGTTGTCACTTAGCAAAATAATTGCAAAAGAGAAAGCTCCCCCGCAATAAATGCATAAGTAACAAACAGTGAAGGAACACAAGAAATATATATAAAACATTCATCACAGGCATGGTATAAGAAATATTATATAAACAACACAGGCATGGTTATTTGTCACAGGTAGTTTATATGGAAGCATAAAAAAAGATAATGCTATAATAAAGCTGAAACAAATAAAATGCTGAATAATAAACTAAGTGAAACATATGCCAAACCGAGGCATAATTAAAAAAATGTCTATGATGAGTCGCAGATAATAACTAAAATAAGAGTACTGATAATATCTTGGAATGTCAGAGCATTTCCAAGTAAATATAAGATAAAATATCAGTCTCAATATGTAACATCTCAAAAATCATCATCCTCATCATCATCGTCATCGGCTGCAGCAGCAGCATGTCTAGATGGGCAAGCTCCAAAAGTACCAGTTCCAGAAGTATGAGGAGTGGCACCAGAAGTACATTACCAATCGTAAGCGTTCCCTGGCTGGAACAGAGAGTGGACCGCCTCATCATCAACGAGGTAGCCAGAAACAGAAGGGTCGCAAGGTAGAGAGCTAGCAGAGTGACCCGTCTGCATAAATCTCAGATCGGTAAAGGAGTTGGCAATAGCTTGGAACCGAGTCACATCACGGAACTCATATTCCCTGGAAGTGTCAACATAGAATGACTACAGATCTGAAGGGTGCTAATGAATACCCTCAAATGTTATATGGTAGGACTGAGGAGGACCAGGTGCTGAGGGAATAGGTACAGGAGGAGCAGGTACAGTAGGTGGAGGAACAGTGGCAATACTGCGACGAGAGAGTTTGAGGAACTTGGGTTAAGGGTCAACAGCACAAGTGGATAGGTCAATGTCAAATCTCTGAAAGATGCGTGGGATGATCATCGCATAAGAGAGGTTGCGGTCTCTTCCACGACATCTATCCATCATCTAAATAATAGTCTTAGGGGCAGAAAAAGGAATCCCCTTAAGAATATGATAGAGCAGAGAGCTCAAGTGCAATGACATCATCTTTGGAAGTGGATTTTAGAAGTAAAGTGGAATAGATGATGCGATGTAATTTGTAGTTAAACAAGTTCAAGTTATTGGCCTTGAACTTTCCAAGACGAGCACGTGCGGGCGCACAAAGCTCATTCTTGAAACTAACGAGAGTCGTACCATCGGGAAAATCAAAATCAGTGATGTCATCGAGCGGGGCACCTTTGTTTGGAATACCAAGGATTTTTGCTAACGTTTCATCAGTAAACTCGATATCTATCCTTCCGACACGTGTTCTCGCGGTAAAAGTGTCTAACATGAAATTACAATAAAATAATCTAATGGCATTAGTAGCTATAGGGAATTGTAAAGAAACAAAGTGTTGTAACCCTAATGCCTCAAAGTAAGGACGGTGGTCGGGAAAGACAGTCCACTTGATCGGAGATCCGGTACAAATAATATGCATAACGAAATCAGCATACCACAATAGGGCTTGGTCGGGAGTTTTGAAGTAAAACTCATCCGATGCACCGTCATTCGATTGGACCGGAGAAAAAAGAAAATCTGTATGTGGATCCAAAGATGATGCCTCTTCACTGGCATTGGTCTTCTTCCTCTTGAAAGATTTGAATCCCTTAGGCATTCTATCCCAAAAATCTAGAAACCCTAATAATTTGAAAGTGAAGGAGAGAAGGAATTATACCTTCCAAGAATTGAATATGTTGTAGAGGACGAAATTCTCCACACGAATCCAAAGTTTGGATGAAGATCTCCACGCGGATTGGAAGAACAAAGGTAGAGAAGAGCTAGGGTTTTGGGGTGCTGCTGCTGTTGTTTGATGTAGTTTGGAAGAATGAAGAAGATAGGAGCCTCGGGTTCTGGCTAGTATATATATATACCCAGCCGAACTCTGGCCGAATTCGGACCGAACTCTGGCCAAATTCGCCAAGGGTTGCCTGGCTATATATGTATAAGAAAAATAACAATGAGGCCACATCTTTTTTATTAATTCGTTTCAAATATTTAATTCAGAGTTTAGTAATTTTAAATCTCAAAATAATATAATTAATATTATTTTATAAATTAATATTCTTTACTCAGCATCTGTCTCAGATTAGCTGTAGGAGTACTGTCCCATCTAACGGAGGTTCACCGGAGAACTCTTAAGTACCGCTTCGCTTCGATCGTAGTTGTGGTGACAGACATACTCTTTTTAGGCTTGTCTCGAAAACAGTTTTTGAGTATCGAATAAATTAATTAATAAAACAAAATTAATTAATATTATTGATATCTAAAATTCTAATTCTCAACGTAAATAATTGAAACGATCTTCCGCTAGAGGTTTTGTGAGTATGTCAGCTAATTGATTCTGTGTGTCTATGTATACAAGGTCTATATCTCCATTTTGTTGATGATCTCTAAGAAAGTGATGTCGAATCTCGATATATTTAGTACGAGAGTGACATACTGGATTCTTAGTCAAATTAATAGAACTAGTGTTGTCACAGAAAATGGGTATGTGTGTAAAATGTAATCCATAGTCTTCTAAAGTTTGTTTCATCCATAAAATTTGTGCACAACAATGTCTTACGGCGATATACTCAGCCTCGGTTGTTTATAATGCAACAAAATTTTGCTTCTTACTAAACCAAGAGACTAGAGCTTTTCCTAGGAAATGACATGTGTCGCTAGTGCTTTTTCTATCTACTTTGCATCCGACAAAATCAGCATCAGAATAACCGGTTAGGTCAAATGACGTAATTTTGGGATACCATAAGCCGACAGAAGAAGTGCCTTTAGGTATCGAAAGATACGCTTAACTGCACACAGATGTGATTCCTTAGGATTAGCTTGAAAGCTTGCATATAAGCAAACACTAAACATAATGTCTGGTCGACTAGCAGTTAAATATAGCAAGCTACCGATCATACCTCGATACTTATTTATGTCGACGGATTAGCCTTGTTCATCAATATCAAGCTAGGTTGAGGTCACCGTTGAGTTCTAAGTGGCTTTGCTGCTTCCATGTCGAACTTTTTTAACATAACCTTTGTGTACTTTGCTTGATTTATGAACGTCCCATTGTTGGTTTGTTTGATTTGCAGTCCGAGAAAGAATTTCAGCTCTTCCATCATGCTCATCTCAAACTCATTCTGCATATACTTTGAAAATTCTTGACAAAGAGATTCATCAGTAGATCCAAAAATAATATCATCTACATAGACTTGAATCAAAAGAATATTATTATTCAAAGATTTTATAAATAATGTAGTGTCAACCTTTCCCTTTGAAAAACCGTTATCAAGTAGAAAAGAGCTTAGACGATCGTACCAAGCACGAGGGGCTTGTTTCAAACCGTATAAGGCTTTCTTCAACTTGAAAATATATTCAAGAAATTAGAAATCAGTAAAACCGGGAGGTTGAGCTACATAAACTTCTTCTTTTATAAAACCATTTAAAAATGCGCTTTTGACATCCATTTGAAATAACTTAAAATTATGAAAACATGCAAATGCACATAACATGCGAATGGATTCTAATCTCGCAACTGGGGCGTAAGTCTCATCGTAGTCGATACCTTCTTCTTGATTGTATCCTTGAGCTACGAGTCGAGCCTTATTACGAGTCACTAAACTATTCTCGTTCAGCTTATTTCGGAATACCCATCGGGTGCCAATGACCGGATGATCAATGGGCTTGGGAACAAGTTCCCAAACTTGATTTCGTTCGAATTGGTTTAATTCTTCTTGCATAGCATCTAACTAAAAATTATCACTATATGCTTCATCAATATTTTTGGGTTCAAACTGCGAGACAAAAGCAACACAAGAAGCTATATCTTTATTCGAGGAACGAGTACTTACACCCTTGGTAATCTCACCAATTACCAAGTCCTTTGGATGATTAGCCAAGAATCTCATCTCTTTTGGTGTAGTCTCAAGATTGCTAGTTCCGGCTTCTTTACTTGGAGGTTCATCTGATGCCTCATGTGATGGTTCTGCATCTTTGTGTGAAGATTTTACATTAGCTGTACTTGGTGTGATTATGTCTTCATTGTCATCATCGTCTAAGTGTTGATTTAGCTTATCAAACTTGACATTGATAGATTCTTCGATGATCATGGTTCTTTTGTTGAAGACTCTGTATCCTTTGCTCTTTGCTGCATAACCTAAAAATATACCTTCATCGGCCTTTTCATCAAATTTACTCAAACTATCTTTAGTATTAAGAATAAAACATTTATAACCAAAGATCTTGAAATATGAAACATTTGGTGTTCTATCAAACCATAGTTCATAGGAAGTCTTCTTCGATATAGGTCGAATTAGAACCCTATTGAGAATATAGCATGCTGTATTTACAGCTTCATCCCATAAGTATCTAGGTAGAGTAAACTGGTTTAACATTACTCTAGCCATTTCAGATAGAGTTCTGTTCTTACGTTCCACAACTCTATTTTGTTACGGAGTCCTAAGGTAAGAGAATTCATGCAGATAACCGTGTGTGTCACAAAATTGCTTGAATTCTGTATTCTCAAATTCGCCGCCATGATCACTACGAATGCGAGTAATCAGGGACCCTTTTTCATTCTGTACTTTCTTACAAAAGGTGACAAATTCTGATAATGTATCGTTCTTGCGTGCAAGAAAATAAACCCATGTATACCTAGAAAAATCATCTACAATGACAAGTGCATATAACTTACCACCTAGACTAGCAATTCTACTTGGTCCAAATAAGTCCATATGCAATAGTTGTAAAGGTCTAGTGGTACTTACAGCGTTCTTGGATTTAAATGCGGATTTGGTAGCTTTGTTCTTTTCACATTCACTACATACCGTATCCTTCTTGAAAAAAATATCCGGTAAGCCGCGTACCAACTTCTTTGTAGATAGTCTTGAAATTGTATCCATGTTTGCATGACCGAGTCTCATATGCCATAGTTGACTCTCAACACTTTTGGCCATCAAACATCTACCTGCTTTGTTAGCATCTTCCAACAAATAGAAAACATATATGTTGTCTTCCCTAATACCTTCAAATATAGTACTACCAGTTGAACTATCAACTATAGTACATTTATCTTTTACGATGTTAATACCATAACCGTGATCAGCTAAATGGCTTATGCTGAGCAGATTATGTTTTAACTCGGTAACTAGACAAACATCTTTAATCACTGGATAGGGAGCCTTACCAATGTCACCGATACCGATTATGTACTCTCTTAAATTATTACCGAAGGAGACGTATCCTTCTTTATTCCTATTCGACAGTGTTGCGAATAATGAAGCGTCACCGGTCATGTGCCGTGAGCAACCGCTGTCGATGATCCATTTGCTCCTAGCATGTGAAGGGCGTCCCACCTACAAAATAATTTGCAGATGAAACTCTTGGTACCCATTTCTTGTAGGATCCTGACTGGTTAGTTTTTGGTATCCATGCATAAACATTTAAATCTACTAACTTTCTGATTCTACATACAGAAGATATATGACCAATGAGGCCACAATAATGACATTTAGCATGTTGAGTGTTGAAAGTAGTATAAGGTGCATGATTTGTAGGTTTTGGTTTTCTAGTATAGAAGAATGCATGCCTATTAGTCTTCTTGGGCATAGTTTTGGTATGGTTTGGTCTAACAGTATTGGGCGTGTTCCGATGATTCGATAATTGACACGTGTTAGAATAGGAAGCAGCAACTTCAAGCTGTTTTCCTAAACTAATTTCCAACTTTTTAGAAGTGTCATATAATCTAGTATAGTCATATGTGGGTGATTCTAATCTGACCTGTGCACACTGGAGACTCTTTCTCTCCTTAGATAGGTCTTCCTTTAACTGGATAATAGTTTGGTCTTTTTATTCGGATAGCTTAACAGTCTCGTGTAACAATAACTTAATAGATAAAAGCTCACCAGACTCATTTGAAGAGTCATTATCTCTAACATGATCTAGTAGGTCGGTAAGTCTTCCTATTTCACCTTTGTACTCTTTGAGTACCTTCTTAGAGGTTTCATATTTACTATATATTTTCCTGTAATCATTTAGCAGGTCACTGAAAGCCTCTCCTAGTTTCTCAAAGGTGAAATCATCATAAGGGTCAAATAGAGGATTAGTGATTACCTGATCGCAAGCCATCAAGCATACATTTGCAGCGTCATCTGATTGTTCGTCTTCTGAGTCGCTGACTTCACTTTCATGCCATATGCTTGTGTTGGCGTACTTTCTTGATGTAGATTTCTTCAGGTAGCCTTTGTCATATTTGCTGCTTTTCTTTGATGATGATGCTGTTGGACTGTCTTTCTTCATGTAACCTTTCTTCTTGCATCCGTAGCAAATAGGATTTTCCTCATTGTTGTTGTTGTTGCTGTCTTTTGTTCTCCTGTTAAATCTCATGAACTTTTTGAATTTTCTTACCAGAAGAGCTTGATCTTCAGAGTCGGAGTCGCTGTCATCAGAGTCGTCTTCGACAGTTCTTCTATGTTGAGCCTTGAGAGCGATCGACTTTTCTGACTTCTCCTTTGGTGTAGCATCTTCAAAGTCTTGAAGTTCTAACTCGTGAGTGAGTAGCTTACCCATAAGAGTTTCCAGAGACATTGTTGAGAGGTCGTTCCCTTCAGTGATTGCTGTAGCCTTTGGAATCCAGTTCTTTGTAAGGGCTCGTAGAAGTTTGCGAATCTTCTCATGGTTACTGTAATCCTTGCCTAGTAAAGACAAAGGATTTATAATATCCAAGAACCTTGTAAACATCTGAGTGACTGATTCACTTGGCTTCATTTTGAACGCCTCGTACTTCTGAGTAAGTCTGCTGGTCTTTAACTCCTTGACTTGTGTTGCTCCTTTGTGGGTTACTTCGAGAAGTTTCTACACTTCGTTTGATGTTGTGCAAGTAGACACCCTGTTGAATTCAGTTCTGTCTAAAGCACAAAATAAAGCGTTAATAGCACGTGCGTCAAGACTGGTCTTTTTCTTTTCCTCCTCTGTATATTTTTCATGGGGTTTTTCAACTAAAACACCATCAACATTAATACGAGGGGGCTTTTAATAGCCATCAATAACTACAGACCATAAGTCAAAATCAAGAGATTTTAAAAAGAAACTCATACGTGTTTTTTAATAAGTGTAATTAGTGCCGTCAGACAGTAGAGGTCTGTTTGTGGCTTGGCCTTCACTTGTGAATTTCACAGTTGCCATGTATAATGCTGTAATCTATATAACAATTGAATATAGCTGCAATTTTACCTTGCTTTACCTGTATAACCCGCTCTGATACCAATTGTAGGAACAATTGGGATCAGAATATAATACCTCTAGATGAAGAGCCTGCTCTGATACCAATTGTAGGAACGAAATCGCAAAGCAGAATATTCTAGAGGGGGGGTGAATAGAGTAGGCAGTGGAATATTGCTAATTAAAAATCTCGTTAGCAGTTAGATCACAGATATAAAAATAATCAAAAAGTAAATGACAGTAATGAAAAAGAGATCAGAAGGCAAACGTAAATACCGAGATTTTATACTGGTTTCCCTCTTATGAGGACTAGTCCAGTTGGAAGAACTCTAGCTTCCAGTTGAATCCACTATTGGAAAATACCACAAGTTTTCATACGAAGTCCTTGCAACTTCTACAGATGCGAGCTTTGATACGAAGAACTCGACCAACTTCAATTGTGAGGAGTTGTTTCTTCAATCAAGCCTCTGATTACAACCGCTCTGAAACTTCTAGACTGTACCGCACTGGCAAATCGACTAGAGGATTGTAACTGGCTTGGGATTTGAAAATATAATAATTTGAGAACTCTTTGGAGAAAATGTAAGCTTTAGAAGAGAAGAGATTGAAAGTGAATTGGTGATTTGAAATGATCGAAATCCTTCTCTATTTATAGTTTTTCCAAAGACAGAATTCTGGCAGAATTCGGGCAGAACTCTGACAGAGCTCTTTGTAACAAACCGCAACTGAAGGGTGACCAAGTTCAAAATCAAACGTTCATATAACGTTCAACTTGGCTGAACTCTGGCCGAACTCTGGCCGAGTTCTGCTAGGGTTCTGCCAGTTGATTTTGAGAAAAATCATTTTGGCTTTTTGAAAAATCCTTCAGAAGCTTTTTGTAAAATATGATGTTTTTCAAAAACATAGGTCATTTTTTAAAAAGATAGGGTGATTTTGAAAAACGATTCCGGACAGCCTGTTTGCTAGTACGACTTGGTGTACAATGTATTCCTAGACTCAATAAAATAAAAAATTATATTGCTTTGAAGAAAATACATTCTGAATGGCAAACAGCTTCAGTCTTGAACATCGTAGATATCCATCGTTGAGCAGTGTCCAAAACGTCGTAGGTAAACATCTGAATTGCCTTGCATTTATATCGAGACAGAGTTTGATCAATTATTAAAATTAGGTTTGACCATGACCAATGGGCCAACACAAACAATATAGATTAGATACAAATTATGGTTAACAAACTATATAAGTACCAAAAGGGTGATAGAAAAGCAAAATTTCCTACACATTTATCTTTTGTAATGCTATCTTAATGTTTCCATCCCTAGGAGGATTATAAAAGTCCTCTTAATCATTTCGTAGTTATATAATTAAGAAACTATGAATTGTTGTGACTTATAGTAATGACTCTATTCCACAGTTGAAAATTTGAAGGAAAAAAATTGATAGTTGTGCTTATTGACATTAAAATAGTGGTGTGTCATCTTTTTACTGGAGAAGGGCAATGTCTCACCACAGCCATGTGGTGAGGCCGCTCTAGTAAATAATTTCTCTTGCATTATAGCTCCTTTATTTAGGATATTTGCATCAATTGAACAGTGCATATGGTGGTAATTGTAATAATAAAAAAAATAACCCAATCATTCAATAAAACATACACTGTAGGTTTATTTAATGACCTATAAAACAATACAATGTGGTCTTATCTTTAATTGGATCATATCCATTGATTAAATCAGTGAATTAAGGCGATGCCGTTCCAATAAACACTAGGATTAGACGATTGACTGAACTAAATTATCGCAAACATCAACCTATTCACAAAAAATAATTTACAACTGAGTAATAACTTTGCTTCAATGTTATAATGTTGTTTGCTTCAAGGCAAATTTAGCTAAACCAATTGTAATTATTTCTAACTGTGGACCCAAAAAAGGGAAAATGAACCAAGAAGAATACACATTTGACAAGGAATTTACGAACGTAATTGAAAAATTAGAATATAGTTGAAAATTAGGAAAAGGAATTTACCAACAAGGAGGAGGTTGAAAATGAAGTCGGGGAGGAGCGGTAGGGAAGGAGGGGGTCGTCGGAGTCGTATCTGCCGTGCGTGGTTGAGAAGGAGGGGTCGGATCCGCCACGTGTGGTCAGGACAAGGAAGAGGAGGAGGACGAGGGGTTTGGAGAAGGTTGTTAGAGCTGCCACCGATCATAAGGAGGAGAAGAAGAGAGGTGGAGCTGTTGAACAATAGTATACATTTTGTTGCGACGGAAATAATTTATCGCTATTCAGTCGCTGCTCATTATCTAACTGTCACGACCCGTACCCACCGTGAGCGTACGAGTACGTAACAGTGCCCAACCTACGCCGCAGTGTCGGCGGTAGAACGCTGTTCTAGGTCATGAACTATAACAAACATAACATGAAATACTCTCCAAAAGGAGGCCAATCACAGAAGTACAACACAATCACAATCCAAGGTAGAATATAGCACGATGGAATAGATAAAGAAATCCTCAACTGAGGTACAACATAAATGAAATAACATAAGTCTCAACAACTACCAGTCTCCATAATAATACAACTCTGAATCCAGACAACTACTAACATAAAAAAGAAAGAACAGTCTAGACTATCTATACTAAGCATGGGTATCATCCTCAGCAGCTGCCTGAACCTCCCCAGGGGTCCAGGTTGCAAGTGTCATCTAGGCAAGCTCCATAGTAAGGGGTGCAGGGTTTCTCATCATCCTCTGTAAAATTTTTAACAGGTCCAGTCAGGACGGGAGCGAGCACAATACATCTCACACAGATCATAACAGGTTAGAAAATATAGACATGCAAGAGAGTACGATACATGAAACTGAAAGAAAGTACATAATGTAAACAGGGCGAGAACTGTAATAGAAATATCTACTATAAGTAGAGAGCTACCAGTGACTAGTAATTTAGAGTACAAAGTCGACATGTGAACAGCTGGATTTGCACATGACTATACTAAGGAGGCGCACATGGTAATACTGCTTTGGAATTGTTCACATGACTATTTATACTCCCCCATACCCCAATCAATACACAAGGATCCAGACAAGTTATGTTACGTACATGATTTTCACATGAAAGCCCCTAGATGGGTGTACATAAAGTATACATGAGGGCTCAGAAACTGAGTGCACATGAATTCCACATGAAGGCCCATGAAGGGTACACATAAAGTATAGGTTATACATAAAATACACGAGTAACATAACTGAACATGAGAGCACATGAGAGTACACGAGCGAGCATGAATGAGCATGAAGCACATGAGAAACATGAATAACATGAGAGCGAGGAATACATGATGTACATGAAACACACGACATGATGTATCCGATGCTCCCGAGGGGGATAATATCTCAATGTAGGGATCCATATAGTACCAATCCGTGATAATATCGTGACAGCATCAAATAAGGTAAACTAGAGCAGGAATATAATTCTAAGCAAGATATGAAATGATCAGAGAATGTACTCGCCTGGTATCTGAATATCTGAAGTAAATGTACTGTCCGAGATGAGGTATCTGACTCCTATTTAGAGCAACACAAGTCAAGACATGTACAATGGATGATAGATGAAATGTACAATGCATCTGTATGTTGTCTAGGTCAACTAGACTAAAGTTAACACTTGGTCAACTCTGGTCAACTATACAGTCAAACTAGGTCAACTAGGTCAAGTCCTAGCCCAAACAAGTCTAACAAGTCTCACTAGGCCTAACCAAGCCTATACTATGCAATTAAGGCTAGACACAAGCAAAGCAAAGCAATGTGAACCATACCAGGGCATATATACATACCATATAGGTATATATATTTACCACACATAGGGCTATTGCCTATAATTAGTAATATATATATAGATTATATATAGGGAAGCTATCTATTTGCATATATATTTCATATACTAGCATCCAACTTATATATATTTTTACATACTACATTATTCATGCATATCTTGTATTACCTTACATTTAACATACATGTACACCTTGCATATTTTCATCCATACTTACATATCCTAGATGCACACATACATGGATTACCTGTATTACATATCATACATTCCTACCTGGGTCAACTTGTCTTCATTTAGTCAATATCTAGGGTTTAGGAGCTAAGTAGATCCAACATAACTCAACCTAGGTTAATTTATCTAGAACCCAACTCTACATTAATTCCCAAAGTCCTAATCCTATAATATGCATATATATAGATACCACATCTCTAAACCTCCAATTTATCACAAAACCCAACTCTAATCCTTAAATAACATTACACACAAATATACACATGATATGTATGTAAATGCTTGAACATCACAAGGTGGGTTAAAATTAAGTATCTGAGGAATGGATTAACTGGAATCAGTTGGAGAGAGGCACCTAATTATCCTTATGACTGAACCCCAATTCGAATTACTGAACATATATTGAATCTAATGAAACATGAAAGTAAAACTTCACTATTTAAAACCAACCCACAGTTCCTCCTCAGGTTGCAGGAACTTGAAATCTCAGGTTAATGGTGTACACATAACAGTGTGTGTGTGTATGGATGTGTCAAAAGTGTTCAGATATATGTGTGTGTATGTGTGTAAATCCAATTCATTGCATAGAAAGAGGGAAAGTTTTCAGGGCAGTGCATAGGTTGGGGGGGTGTGTTCAGTACTTAGTAAAGTGTCAATGCAATGTGAGTTATCAGTTTTCAGAAAAGAAAAGGGAATCTCAGATTTGTGTGTAGGTAAACTAGTGTGTACATGGGAGAAAATCAGTGTGTGTGTGTGTGTGTGTGTAGATACATAGTCATTCTCAGGTTTTTCCCAGGTTTCCAGTTTGAAATTGTTAGATTTTGAAAATGCTTCTCAGTTTTTCACAGTTTTGTGTGTGTGTAGAACATGTGAGGACAGTGCAGGATCTCTAATGGTAGTTGGCTAATAGATGAATGCATTGCAGTACAGTTAAAAGTAGGTAGGGAATGGTATGCAGGCAAAGTGTGTGTGTGTGGTGAGTTCGAGCATGTGTGTTGACATGAACATTATATTCTCAGTTATAATAGTGAATGAGTGAACATAATCAGTGCAATCTTAGGAAATCAGTGAAAAAGGAAATCTCAGGAAAATGTTCTCATATCAGTCAATCTTATTTAAAACCAAATTTTGAAAACTCGATTCCCTGTTATCCTCACCTAAATCATGTAACGAACACTGTAGTAACTAATACACAGGTATGAACTAATCTTGGCAATTAAAATATTAACAACAGTTGAAATTACAATTTAAACTCAGGATATCAGATTAATGAAACTGTGTATCAGTGAACCCCATTTCGAACCCGAGAATCAAACAAAACCAAATCAAGGTTCAAATCAGGTGTACCTACATGTTCCCCACATTAGTACGTGTCATGGGGGTCCACTCGTGTCCAGGGAAACTGGATACGAAGTGTCCAAACAGAACACAACACAGACACATGAACTGTGCACTCGACAGTGTCGTATACGCGTGCACATCACTCGTGGACACGGTACGACACGAATTAGGACACGTGCTCGTGCCTATAGGTTTTCCTAGAATTAGGGCTAGGGGTCCATCACCCTTAATCGGGTCAAGGTCGTGTCGTGTTCGAGCAGAAAGTGCGTATCAGTGAGTGATTTCTGCGCGTGTGCACACAGTGTGTGTCCAGTGCGCACGTGATTCCTCCCAAACTACACCATGATATCCCACAAAATTTTATGGGCCTCGTGTCAGTCACCCAAGGAGTGTCCACACCAATTTTGGTGTCAAGAGATGGCGTGTCCAGTGAGAAATAGGACACGGGCAGCAGGGCACTTAGCCGAGCCCCATGCAGCGTGTCCGACACCAAATTCGACACAAAAATGATACCAAAATAATTCCAGTCTTCACGAAATATATTATGCACACATAGATCTATAATTCCATGTAATTAGTTTTACAAAAATCGAAAACAAAATCCTAAGAGACATTCTATCAAACACCGACACGTACACTATGACACGTGTCCGATACGGACACCAAATGGACACAAAATTTACCCAAACTTTAGGGACAGCTAGGGGACACCTAGATCTAGCCCTAAATGCAAAAAAAAAGAATATTAGAGCAATTTGTGAAGTTTTACCTATAGGTACAAATAGCATGAAAAAGCTTCAATGGGGGGTGTTCTTCTTGATAGCCCAATGCTCCAAATTGATCCCAAACTGAAATAGCTCTCCACCAACAGTCCATAAACATCAATTAGAACCCAATACAAAAGACTAGGATGAAAAAGGAGGTTAAATGAATAAAATGGGAATTTTGAAGAAGGGAACAAACCTTGGTTTTTGTCAAATGGAGAAATGATATAAAAGAGGCAAGAACAATAGGAGAAGAGATTTTATAGGGTTGGGAATGACCTAGTGGCTGGTCATAAGGGATAAAACTAGGGTTAGGGTTTCAAGTCATGGGCCATGAGCCAAGTTTCATAAGTCATAGAACCAATTTCTAAGTCTCAAGCCTATGGACCAAATCACCATTCCTCCTATTTCAAACTCGATCCTAAGTGACCTATCTTGAGTTGAGTTAAGTTAGACTAGGGTCTCACCATGCTAATCAAGTCTCCTTAACTAGAGTCAACATCTAGGTTAGTCTCTTAAGTCACAACTAGAAAAGTCAAAATCAACAACCGTCAATCTAATAAATAAATCAAAAATTCTAATAAGTCAAAATGATCAAATTGCCCCTAGGCTTAAAATGATAAATAGATATTCCAAATCACATGATTAGGCACTAGGTTAGACAGCCTCTACGGTTTCACTAGCTGCACATCAAAATCACAAGTCATGATTTTTAAATAGTTTTAAAATGATTAAAAATCACCAAAAAATATATTATTATTTAAATATAATAATTAAGTAAATTAAATCACAAAATTTCAAAATTATCCTCATTTAAAAAATTGGGTGTTACAAGTCTACCAACCTTAGAAAAATTTCGTCCTCGAAATTTAAGATGGTAGTACTCCCTCTAGGTCAAACACCCCCACAATCATAGTCTCAAAATCACACGGTTCGCCAATCATATGCGTCTGTCCAAAATAATGATACTCAGAATCTTCGTCATGCTAGTGAGCAAGGCTACGATAATCAAAGAGTCCTTGACTAAGTCACATATCTCTAGAATCATGGTATTTAAAATTTTCGCATTGCAGCATGCTTGGCAGCGAAAACCTTAAATTCCCACACCCGAGAAATACGTCCTAAATCTGACTATATGTCCTCAATATGCCAGCTAACACGACTATCAAAGATTCTAGATCCCATAACTGAGGTGACTTAGCCCATATGATTTATCTCAAAGAAAATCAAACATAACACAAGAACAACAGAACAAAATTGATCAATCAACAAGGAACAGAGGTAATCGAATTTTCAAGGTAGTTATAAGAGACAATTGCGATAATGGGATCAAAAGAATGGAACCTGCAACTAGATCTCCAATGGCCTGTGCATCTTCGACTGTCCTGGCGATAACTCGCCCCTGCTGGCCTCCTCTGGCCTGCTGCTGATGCTGCATGTACCACTGCTGCTGAGTCGTTAAGGGTAATCCCTTCTGCTGGCCTACCGGAGCCCTAGCTCCTGCTCCCTAAACTGTCTGTCCAAATGACTCTGGACACTCTTTCAGCCGATGATCGGATCCTCCGCAATGTAAACATATGCCCAGCCTCTTCCAGCATTCGACCCAATCGTACCCTGGTCTCTTGCAAAAAGGGCAAATGATAACAAGCTGCTGTCCCGGGGCCTGTTGCTGCCTCTGTGGCTGCTGTACCTGCTGAAAGGGTACACGGTCCTGAAACTGCCGCTGCTGGAAGTAGACCCTCGGCTGCTGATACTGCTGCTAAAACTGTAGGGGTGGCATCTGCTGCGGATACTGCTGCTGAATTTGCAAACGGGGCATCTGCTGCGGATACTGCTGCTGAATCTGTAAGTGGGGCCTCTTGGCCTGGCCCGCACTGCCACTAGCTCCCTGAGTGTCTCACGTCCTCTTCTCCTTCAGCCCAAGATCGTCCTCCGCTGCCATGGCTCCTACCAGAATCTGCTCGAAAGTGGTGTCACGGCCGCTCTTGGTATACGACCTGATCTCCCTGATCAAACCCCTACGGAACCTCCTCGCATTCCCGGCCTCAGTAAGATCCTCAACGAATCTGCCCAAACGACAGAACTCCCCGGCGTATTCTTCAACGGTCTTGTTCCCTTGAACCAACTCTCGAACTGCGCCTCCAAGGCCTTGAGTGCTGTATCGGGAAAGAATTTCTCCTTGAACAGTTTCTTGAACGTTGCCCAAGTCTGACCGGCTGTACCAAAACTCGGGTCTGTCTGGTACCAAGTACGAGCCAAGTCCTGTATCTGACTGGCGGCTGCCTCGATCTGTAATCCAGCTGGTATCTGTGCCAATCGGAATATCTCCTCAATATGCTCTATCCAATCATCAGCATATATGATGCCCTCTGTACCCTTGAAGTCTCGAGGTCCCATCTTCTTAAAGGATTGGATATTTGGAGTCCTCGACTGATACGGCTGCATCTGACCTCCCAGTGGCTGAGCAGCCACCAGCTCTACTTTCGTCCTGACCAACTGGTGAGTATCTTGTATGCTCTGTCGGAATTCAGCAGTCTGGCTCTGCTGTATCTACTGCTGAGTCTCCATGAATCGCTGGAAAAGGGTGAACATCTGAGCCGCATCTACTGTCCCTGAAGGTAACTACTGCTGATACGTATCCAAAATGACGGGAGAAGACCTTCGGACAGGTGGAGGTGTACTCCCAAAAGCTACAAACGCTCCTATATGAGCAGAAATAGGGGAGCTGTGGTCCCAGCGTCCACAATCGGGCGAGAGGTGGTAGGCCTCTCACCAGCGTCTGCTAGGCCAGAGCCATGCGATCGTGTCTCAATCACTATCCTGGAGACAGATCAAACAAAGAATCAATACTGAGATAGAAACAATAATTCAAGGAAGGACAGTTATTTCAAGGAAGCAATCTTCAACAGGAATTTAGATGGCAGGAATTTAGTTAAGAGTTTTTCCTAATGTGATTGAGTACCTCAAAATAATCCTAATCCTATTACAGGCTGTAGTGATACTCTAGTTCGAATATCCCTACACAAACTTGACCTGCATGGGCCACCACTAAAAACGTGTCACGACCCGCACCTACCGTGAGGGTACGAGTACGTAACAGCGCCCAGCCTATGCCGCAGTGTCGGCGGTAGAACGCTGTTCTAGGTCATGAACTATAACTAACATAACATGAAATACTCTCCAAAAGGAGGCCAATCACAGAGGTACAACTCAATCACAATCTAAGGTAGAATATAGCACGATGGAATAGATAAAGAAATCCTCAACTGAGGTACAACAGAAATAAAATAACATAAGTCTCAACAACTACCAGTCTCCATAATAATACAACTCTAAATCCAGACAACTACTAACATAAAAAAGAAAAAACAGTCTAGACTATCTATACTAAGCATGGGTATCATCCTTGGCAGCTGCCTGAACCTCCCCAGGGGTCCAGGTCGCGAGTGTCATCTAGGCAAGCTCCATAGTAAGGGGTACAGGGTTCCTCATCGTCCTCTGTAAAATTTTCAACAGGTCCAGTCAGGACGGGAGCGAGCACAATACATCTCACGCAGATCATAACAGGTTAGAAAATATAAACATGAAAGAGAGTACGATACATGAAACTGAAAGAAAGTACATGATGTAAATAGAGAGAGAACTGTAATGGAAATATCTACTATAAGTAGAGAGGTACCAGTGACTAGTGATTTAGAGTACAAAGTCGACATGTGAACGGCTGGATTTGCACATGAATATACTAAAGAGGCGTACATGGTTATACTACTTTGGAATTGTTCACATGACTATTTATACTCTCCCATACCCCAATCAATGCACAAGGATCCAGACAAGTTATGTTACGTACATAATTTTCACATGAAAGCCCCTAGATAGGTGTACATGAAGTATACATAAGGGCTCAGAAACTGAGTGCTCATGAATTCCATATGAAGGCCCATGAAGGGTATACATGAAGTATAGGTTATACATAAAATACACGAGAAACATAGCCGAACATGAGAGCACATGAGAGTACACGAGCGAGCATGAACGAGCATGAAGTACATGAGAAACATGAATAACATGAGAGCGAGGAATACATGATGTACATGAAATACACAACATGATGTATCCGATGCTCCCGAGGAGGATAACATCTCAATATAGGGATCCATATAGTACCAATCCGTGATAATATCGTGACATCATCAAATAAGGTAAACTAGAGCAGGAATATAACTCTAAGCAAGATATGAAATGATCAGAGAATGTACTCACCTGGTATCTGAATATCAGAAGTAAATGTACTGTCCGAGATGAGGTATCTGACTCCTATTTAGAGCAACACAAGTCAAGACATATACAATCGATGATAGATAAAATGTACAATGTATCTGCATGTTGTCTAGGTCAACTAGACTAAAGTCAACACTTGGTCAACTCTGGTCAACTATACAGTCAAACTAGGTCAACTAGGTCAAGTCCTAGCCCAAACAAGTCTAACAAGTCTCACTAGGCCTAACCAAGCCTATACTATGCAATTAAGGCTAGACACAAGCAAAGCAAAGCAATGTGAACCACACCAGGGCATATATACATACCATATAGGTATATATATTTACCACACATAGGGCTATTGCCTATAATTAGTAATATATATATACATTACATATAGGGAAGCTATCTATTTACATATATATTTCATATACAAGCATCCAACTTATATATATATTTACATACTACAGTATTCATGCATTTCTTGTATTACCTTACATTCAACATACATGTACACCTTGCATATTTTCATCCATACTTACATATCCTAGATGCACACATACATGGATTACCTACATTACATATCATACATGCCTACCTGGGTCAACTTGGCTTCATTTAGTTAATATTTAGGGTTTAGGAGCTAAGTAGATCCAACCATAACTCAACCTAGGTTAATTTATCTAGAACCCAACTCTACATTAATTCCCAAAGTCCTAATCCTATAATATACATATATATAGATACCACATCTCTAAACCTCCAATTAATCACAAAACCCAACTCTAATCCTTACATAACATTACACACAAATATGTATGTAAATGGTTGAACATCACAAGGTGGGTTAAAATTAAGTATCTGAGGAATGGATTAACTGGAATCACTTGGAGACAGACACCTAATTATCCTCATGACTGAACCCCAATTCGAATTACTGAACATACATTGAATCTAATGAAACATGAAAGTAGAACTTCACTTTTTAAAACCAACCCACAGTTCCTCCTCTGGTTGCAGGAACTTGAAATATCAGGTTAATGGTGTACACATAACAGTGTGTGTGTATGGATGTGTCAAAAGTGTTCAGATGTGTGTGTGTGTAAATCCAATTCAGTGCATAGGAAGAGGGGAAGTTTTCAGGGCAGTGCATAGGTAGGGGTGTGTGTGTTCAGTACTTAGTAAAGTGTCAATGCAATGTGAGTTCTCAATTTTCAGAAAAGAAAAGGGAATCTCAGATTTGTGTGTAGGTAAACTAGTGTGTACATGGGAGAAAAATCAGTATGTGTGTAGATACATAGTCATTCTCAGGTTTTTCCCAGGTTTCCAGTTTGGAAAATTCTCAGATTTTGAAAATGCTTCTAAGGTTTTCACAGTTTTGTGTGTGTGTAGAACATGTGAGGACAGTGCAGGATCTCTAATGGCAGTTGGCTAATAGATGAATGCATTGCAGTACAGTTAAAAGTAGGTAGGGAATGGTATGTAGGCAAAGTGTGTGTGTGTGGTGAGTTCGAGCATGTGTGTAGACATGAACATTATATTCTCAGTTATAATAGTGAATGATGAACATAATCAATACAATCTTAGGAAATCAGTCAAAAAGAAAATCTCAGGAAAATGTTCTCATATCAGTCAATCTCATTCAAAACCAAAATTTGAAAACTCGATTCCCTGTTATCCTCACCCAAATCATGTAACGAACATTGCAGTAACTAATACACAGGTATGAACTAATCTTGGCAATTAAAACATTAACAACAATTGAAATTACAATTTAAACTCAGGATATCAGATTAATGAAACTGTGTATCAGTGAACCCCATTTCGAACCTGAGAATCAAACAAAACCAAATCAAGGTTTAAATCAGGTGTAGTACGTGTCATGGGGGTCCATTCGTGTCCAGGGAAACTGGACACGAAGTGTCCAAACAGAACACAACACAAACACATGAACTGTGCACTCGACAATGTCGTGCACGCGTGCACATCACTCGTGGACATGACACGACACAAATTAGGACACGTGCTCGTGCCTATAGGTTCACCTAGGATAGGGCTAGGGGTCCATCATCCTGAATCGGGTCAAGGCCGTGTCGTGTTCGAGCTAAAAGTGCGTATCAGTGAGTGATTTCCGCGCGTGTGCACACAGTGCGTGTCCAGTGCGCGCGTGGTTCCTCCCAAACCACACCATGATATCCCACAAAATTTTATGGGCCTCATTTCAGTCACCCAAGGAGTGTCCTCACCAATTTTGGTGTCAAGAGGTGGCATGTCCCGTGAGAAATAGGGCACGGGTAGCAGGACACTTAGCCGATCCCCATACAGCGTGTCCGATACCAAATTCGACACAAAAATAACACCAAAATAATTTTAGTCTTCATGAAATATATTATACAGACATAGATCTACAATTCCATGTAATTAGTTTTATAAAAATCGAAAATAAAATCCTAAGAGGCATTCTATCAAATACCTACACGTACACTATGACACGTGTCCGATACGAACACCAAATGGACACGAAATTTATCCAAACTTTAGGGACATCTAGGGGACACCTAGATCTAGCCCTAAATTCAAAGAAAACAGAATATTAGAGCAATTTGTGAAGTTTTACCTATAGCTGCAAATAGCATGAAAAAGCTTCAATGCAATGGGGGGTGTTCTTCTTGATAGCCCAATGCTCCAAATTGATCCCAAACTGAAATGGCTCTCCACCAACAGTCTATAAACATCAATTAGAACCCAATGCAAAAGACTAGGATAAAAAAGGAGGTTAAATGAATAAAATGGGAATTTTGAAGAAGGGAACAAACCTTGGTTTTTGTCAAATGGAGAAATGATATAAAAGAGGCAAGAACAATAGGAGGAGAGATTTTATAGGGTCGGGAATGACCTAGTGGCTGGTCATAAGGGATAAAATTAGGGTTAGGGTTTCAAGTCATGGGCCATGGGCCAAGTTTCATAAGTCATGGAACCAATTTCTAAGTCTCAAGCCTATGGACCAAATCACCATTCCTCCTATTTCAAACTCGATCCTAAGTGACCTATCTTGAGTTGACTTAAGTTAGACTAGGGTCTCACCATGCTAATCAAGTCTCCTTAACTAGAGTCAACATCTAGGTTAGTCTCTTAAGTCACAACTAGAAAAGTCAAAATCAACAACCGTCAATCCAATAAATAAATAAAAATTCTAATAAGTCAAAATGACCAAATTACCCCTAGGCTTAAAATGATAAATAGATATTCCAAATCACAGGATTAGGCTCTAGGTCAGACAGCCTCTACGGTTTCACTAGCTGCACCTCAAAATCATAAGTCATGATTTTTAAATAGTTTTAAAATGATTAAAAATCACCAAAAATTATATTATTATTTAAATATAATAATTAAATAAATTAAATCACAAAATTTTAAAATTACCCTCATTTAGAAAACTGGGTGTTATACTAACACATTAGCGACGGAAGCTTTAACATATTATTCATAAAGAAACTTCCCTCGCTAGTTAGGTGTTACTCCGTCGCTACTCAGTAACTAATATACTTTTATCGCTGACTTCCATCACTAATTTATAGTATTTTTGTAGTATTTTCACCGATACAAACATGATCACTATTACTACTTGGATGATAAAGTAGATTACAGACTCTAAAAACTAAGAGACAATAAGAAATTTATCCGAAACAATCTCTCCTTCGAACAAGCTTTCAACCACTTATTTCCCTTTTCCAAAAGTTGCAAACTTTGATGTCTCTCTGTTTGGTAGTTTGATGATGTTTTTTCAGGTTAGGAAATACCTATATATACCTCCATAAACCGCAATAAATTTAGATAGTTTATGGGATCCAATGGTTCATATAAAACATCCAAAATCGGGTTCATCCCAACAAAACTGAATTCGGTCAGTCTAGACATAATAGCTGTGTTTGTGTATGACCGAATTCGGACCTAACTCGGCTCCAAGGTAAATTTGGACCGAATTCAGTCTGGCCTTGGCATATTTTCAAAAAACCAAGTTTAAACTCCGCCTTCGAATTCCTGAATTTCTTCGACACATGGATGACACTCGTCGTATTCCGGGAAATTCTCCATATGGGTTGGGAACTACATCCAAATTTAACACTACTTTCCATTTGATGGGCAATCGATCATGTTCCTAACAGTTACAACTTTGGTTTACTTTTACACATGTTTATATTGTTGATGATCCGTCATTCTACCAAACACTGGAACATGAGAGTTCAAGTTAATTCCTTGTTCTATGTATATTTTATTGCACCTTGGCTTTTGTTTAACCTAATCTATATTAGTCGTCTCACACAAATTTTAAAATTGCAATGTTACATTCTTTTTTTACTTTCCAACCATGTTTGAGGTTCTTCGGAGGGGAGCGATGATTGAGGGTCTCTTGGTATAGTAGCTTGTACTACTTTGATGGACCACTTACATCTATCCACTCCACTTCTACAAAATTGGCATATCCTCTTCGGTTGCATCAAATTCTTGGTCATACCTTATTGTATAAGGTTAATATATCTTGCCAGTAGAGTCGTCTCTCTCTCTTTTGTGTTAGGCTTTCGAGTTGGACATACACCAACATAAACTTTTTCAATTTTTTGCATGTAATTAAATATCCAAACTATGAATTTTTTTCATCAAAAAATATTGGAAAAAATGTTGGTTGCCCACTGGCAGTCTGCTGCAAGCCCAACCCCACATTCACCCATATACCCTATGATGACCAGCATGTCACGGACTTAGTGTTTTGCCTTCAATTCGACCGACCCCACATTCACCCATATACCCTATGATGACCAGCATGTCACAGACTTTTGCCTACACTTTAACCCATACGGCACACTATCTTCCTCCTCGAAGACTCATGCAAGCCTTTCCGAACCCGCTTAGCTAGATCGCTAGCGCGATATTGAGAAACTTGTGGAGCAAAAGAGATAGAGAGATTGAAAGCTTGAAAACTTCACTATACTAGAAAAAGAATACAACTTTGGGTGGTGAGGAACAAATGAGGCCTCCCCCTTATTTATAATAGCTCATAGAGCTTTACATGAAAACTTCTAAAAGGAATATTCCAGGGATTATTCTTCCTACCATACTGGAATAGGCATATTCCAGGATTATTCTCTAAGAAAATAAAAGGAAACTTCTAGTACATCTGGAAGGATCATGAAGCATCTAGAAGGGTCTGGAGTCTTCTGGAAGATTTTTGGATCCTCTAGAAGATTTTGTGGCCTTCTGGAAAGTTCTATCATCTTCTAGAACGTTTTGGAAGCTTTTTGCATAACCCAGTCCGTGGAGAGTTATGCAAATCCGTTCCGGTGGAGTGCAAACTTTTGTGTGTGACATTCTCCCCCACCTGTTTCGTTGACACCCTCGTCAACGGGTGCAGCAAGTCTCGGGACGATGTTCACTCTTGCTGGCATGATCGCTGCGTATCGTCCCTCCTTTGTGCGTCTCGTAAGGTGCTTCCCTTTGCCCATCTTCTCCTCAAGATCGGAAGCAAACTGGTTTGCTACCCCAACTCTGCCTTGATATGTGCCCTCCTCGATACAGGAAGAATCTCGTGCTGGCTATAAAGTCGTCGATCCCCCTCGTCTCGTGGCTACACTTGGTTCTGCACACCTCCACGCATGTGAATCCCATTGCAAGCCTGTCGACCCAAATGTCCCCCACGAGATTTGAGCAACTCCTTGCATGAGTTACTCTGTCTCGTCACTTCTGCCTCCACGTAGCTTACGACACCCATCTTTGCACTCGTGCCTAGCCTGGTAGCATGGTCCACCTTCCTCCGCGGAAGTGGTTCCTCGGGGCGCCCCTTTGCAACACCCTTGGTTTTACAAGAAAGACCTTCCTCCTCGAAGCCATCCTTCTTCTCGAGCACCGCTAGGTATGTCGTCCCACTTTTGCCACCCTTCTTGAGCTTAGTAGCGAAGATAGCGTTCCCCTTCGAAGGCTTATCTCGTGCACCTTTCACCATGCACGATGATCCTTCCTCAATGAATCAGACAACTCCCAAATGTGGCATTGGGATCGCCTTAGCCATGATAAGGAAATCCATGGCTACCCCCTGCACGGGGCGCCCCTCCGCATTGACCGCCTTCATCATGCTCGAATCTTCCTCCAAGGCTAGACCCAAGTGACGGGCCTCCGCGTCTGAGATAAAGTTATGAGTGGCGACCGTGTCAACCAACGCCCGTGTGCTTATGCCATTGATCCTCACGTCAATATACATGAGCTCCTTGCTTGAAGTCCTTGACACAGCAGACTTGGTCTTCACGGCGTTGAGTAAGCATACAACGCTCCCATGTGCACTCCCACTTCGCACTCTTCGTCCACCACCTCCTCGCTTTGCACGATATTCACACTCACGCTCCTCATCGGACAATCCCGAGCAAAGTGCTTCTTTCTGCATATGAAGCACGAAACAACTCGCTCGGGTTGGGCCTTCTCGTGCTTCTTCCCATCGGACGAATCCTCCTTATGAGAGCTCTCCCGCTCTCCCCTACCATTCTCCTTGGTGGACTTTGGCTTGGCCTCGGCATCGTTGTCGTCCCATATGTACTCAATGAAACGCTCAGCTGCTACCACGGCGGTGTTCAAGTCTTACACCCTCTGTCGCTGTAATTCTTGAGCCGCCCATGGTTTGAGTCTATCGAGGAAGAAGAACAAACGATCCTCCTCGTCCATGCTAGATATCGCGAGCATCAAGCGTGTAAACTCTGTAATGTACTCCTTGATCGTCTTGGTATGCTTGAGTTGCCACAAGCTCCGCCTCGCTGCAAACTCTACGTTTTCTGGATAGAACTGAGGCTTGATCTCCTTCTTGAGATCCTCTCAAGTTTCAATCGAGCACAAACTCATATCGGCTTCCATACACCTTCGACGCCACCACAGCGTAGCATCGTCGGTGAAATAGAGTGAAGCAATATCTACCTTCTCGACGTCATCATTGATGTACAATGCCTTAAAGTATCGCTCCACGTTCCTCAAGAAGTTCTCAACTTCTTTGGCATCCAGCACCCTGCTGAAGGATTTTGGCTCGGGGATCTTCCTTCGCCTCGGTGCCTCCCTACTCGAAGGTCCACTGTTCGCAACGACCTTCTCTAAGATGGCAACTTTGGTCTTGAGTTCTCCACAACTCTCGACCATGGTCTTTAGCTCCTCGTAGCCTTGAACTTTCCTACGCAAGTTCTCAATCTCTACACGATGCACCTTGAGCTCCTCCTCAAGTACTGATCGAATCTCTTGAAATTGCCCCCAAAAGGTTGCCATGGACGAGGCAACGTCGCTCCAACCCATTGAAGTACTTATCTAGCCTCGTGTTGCTTTGCTCCATGGAGCCCATGCGCATCTCCATGTCCATCGAACCCGTCTTCAAGACTACAACACGCTCGGCAAGATCGGTAAGGCTACGCTCCACCGTAGACTCCTTGCTCTCACCCTTCTTGTGCGTCTTGGCGTCCCCTCCTTAGGCAATGCGGGTTCCTCCTGGATGTTCTCGGATGTCGACATGGCACCAACCGACCTTCGCTCTGATACCACTTTTCACTAACTTAGTGTTTTGCCTATACTTCAATCGGTGCGGTGCACTATCTTCTACCTCGAAGACTCGTGTAAGCCTTCTTGAACCTGCTTAGCTAGATCGCTAAGGTGATATTAAGAAACTTGTGTAGCAAAAGCGAGAGAGATTAGAAGCTTGAAAACTTCACTATACTAGAAAGAGAATAGAACTTTGGGTGGTGAGGAACAAATGAGGCCTCCCCCTTATTTATAATAGCTCATAGAGCTTTACATGGAAACTTCTGGAAGGAATATTCCAGAAATTATTCTTCCTACCATACTGGAATAGGCATATTCCAGGATTATTCTCTAAGAGAAATAAAAGAAAACTTCTAGTACATCCGAAAGGATCATGAAGCATCTAGAATGGTCTAGAGTCTTCTGGAAGATTCTCGGATCCTCTGGAAGATTCTAGGGCCTTCTGGAAAGTTCTACCATCTTTTAGAACGTTCTGAAAGCTTCCCGCATAACCCCGGTCCGTGGAGAGTTATGCAAATCCGTCTCGGTGCGGTACAAACTTTTGTGCGTGGCAAGCAGCTATACATCAGGTCTTCTCCTCCGTCTTCTGTTATAAAAAAATAGCTTAGGTGAAGTTCTTGTAAGTCAAACATATACGGTTACCGGTCTTCAAGACAAATAGCGCACGAAATACTGTCCTAAGAGAAATATTCGAGGTCTATGTGCAGACTTGTCTCGTAACCCGCCTACAGGTAAAATCCTATTTTTTAACGGCTTCCCGTCACGGCACAATGTTTCGGGAGAATCGACCTGAGCTTAGCCACTTGCCCAGAGGAAAAAATGAATAACAAAATTTTTGAAGGAGAAGTATTAGTGACAGAGTTTCAATGTGGGTATGTATTCAGCTAGGTACTCGGCATAAAGGAGAACAAAGTATATATAGACAGGCACAAAACAATGAAGAGGATACAAATGGCTCATAAATTGATCCTTAAAGAGCAATAAAAGGAAATAGACATTGGTATATAAAATCTCCAACGTATATAATATTTAAGCAATGAAACCGTCATAAATATCAATTAAGAGAAAAAAACAAATCCTGAAGAAGGAATCAAATCTGCAGATGTAGACATGTACCCGCACCCGTTATGCGCACCAAACTGGACAGCGCAGGTGTGGCCCATAGGGCTTCCCACACACGCTCAAGCGAGCAAAAGAAGTGGAGTAATATAACCACTCTAAGACCTCTTCTCCCAAACGATATCTTGGGACTAAAGGTTTATAGGAATTTGGTTTTTGGCTTCAATATACAACATCTTCCGCCCCCACCCACCCCACCACACTCTACTGGCGAGTTTAGTTACTACTTTCCAAAGTCCATCAAGTTTAGTTGCAAAAGAATGAAAATTGAGGGTGTTTAGTTGTTTTCAATGTTCACGAAGTTTAGTTTCAAAAGTATGATGGTCTGGTATGTATTTCTAATTAAAGCCTTATATTATTTCAGTAGATAGGGATGCAATATAAACAATAGGTGCCTTTGCTGACACCACCAGTGCTGATACTAGGAAGCCTCAAAGAACAATAGTATACTTTGATATGCAAATAAAAAAGCACCTATAGTCGAGCTATGTTGTGGACAAACCACCTCTTCTAGTTATAAACAGCAAACCTAGGCATATGTAAAGTACACACTACAAGAACATACAAATCATCAAAACGATTGTACCATCTTTTCATAGTATATAGCAGTGCTAGTTATTCTACATTATCCTAAATTCCTATGCAGTATCAAAGTACATATATATTTGTGTGCCGGTTGCGACAAATCTGTTGCCATCGACTAATATTGTGCGAGGAACCAGCCAAAGGATGGACCACATATCGTGGCATGGACCACGCTGCGAGAACTCGACCACGATTGGGTGTTCCATGGCTGGCTGGAGCTAGTCTCATAGTGGTCCTGCAGTTCTTGGTTTCTTACATTCTGATCTTCGTCCATATATGTTGTAGTTTAATGAGACTTGAGATAAAGATACCTAAGTTATGATACTTCTAAATCCTATTTTTTTACAGGCCCATTTGCCCAACTTTCAGAGCTTTGCATTAATTCTATTAGAAAGTAAGTGCAGATTCGCGGCAAAGCTAATTTTAAAGAACTAAGTGATCACAAGTTCGTGGTCCTAATTTTGCTTTGTTAAATCGATATCTTTTGTTCTATTATATAGACATTCCATCTGATAATAAACCCAGGTAACTAGCAAATGGATAAGTACGCATTCCTCGTAGCGTAAGAGTTTGACCCCAATATTAATTGAAGGTTAATGTCAGGAATCTGACACCAATATTGAAGGTTAATGTCAGTTCGACAACGCTGATGTCAATTGTTTATGGAGCTTCTTATAAAGTATGAGAGGACCATATGCTTGAAAATCTCAAAGATTGATTGAAAAAAATACTCAAGTATTTAAAGAATGTTAGTGATGCAAATTCTCATGAAAACATGAATGTATGAAACATTGTGAAAGACCAACTTACTTCTTACCGAGTGAGAAATCTAGCAGAAAATTCATGTTTTTTCTTGGTTCGAACTCTAAGAGGCTCAATCATATATAGAAGGAACCATAGAGTTCAAGTGGAGAACTGTTTGCCGTCTCCATCAGACTCCTCACCACCCTTCTCTTGGCAGGTAGGCACGCTTTCCAGCAAAGGTTTAATTGATACCCAAAAAAAAACTTTCGGTACCGCTAGCATCTTGGACTTCCACCGACAGTTTGTTTCCCTAACTATTGAAACCGATAGATTTTATAAATATTAGTAGGTATTGATTGGACTTCCACTATGGGAATTAGTTGATGCTTGATTGAACTTAACTAACCTCCAAATTAGGTTTTCAGCATTGTCATTTGATAGCAGAAAGAATAAGCGGTTTTAGTAATGGTGGATATTATGATGATGTGATGCGTGCGGTGTGGAAGCTCCGGTTTGTTAGCTAATTATAGAATGGCTCGCGGCGATGGAGTCTCTAAATACCATCATTTAGGTTGGTGATGATGATCGTGTGCTCCAGGTTTCACACAAAGTAGAAAACATCTCTAGAGAAGACCTGAAGAAATCTTACTTGTGTAGAAAAGCAGGCAGAATATCACTTTCTGGTATTATGGAAAGAAAGAGGAGTTGTTAGGACTTGAGAATATTGTAACTTCTGGGCTTTATTCTGCCATCTTACTTCACATATTACAGCAAGTCAAGTCAGAAAAACCTCATGAAAGTGCAGTACAACTTTCTAATACCAACTTCGGTAACTATTTCTTCTGCAATTTATGCTCTAATTAGCAATTAAATTTGTGAAGGAGGTGAATATTATATCGATACTCTCATTGATTATTTGCTCCTTTAGCAGGAAGTTCATGACTTGTAACTCACCTTCCACAAAAATCTAGTCTAGCAACTGATGATTGAGGTTAGCCAATTATTGTATTGTAAGCCAAGTTGAGGATGAGTACTAAACTTTATATGTTAAATGAAAAAAGTAAAACATGTTATCCTCTAGTTTTTCATAGGAATTTTGTGAATTAGGCATTAAATTTGGGATTTAATGAATAGTAGAATTTAATATTTTTGCATGATAGCTAGCTGAAGATTGAAGAAGGGTGATCAGTAGATTTACTTATTCCCCATATAAATGAATATGATCCGACTCTTAATTTTAATTTACTTCGTAATCATTTAAACATGCTGATTGTGATCCCTATAATGAGAAGTTAAGGGTAGACAACAAAAAGCAAGATAACGAAGTATATTATCGAAGTCCCAAATGAGACACAAGCGAACAAAAAATAACCTTACGACGACAAGAATAACAAGACACAAATTAACCAAAAGTTAGCAACCAAGAACAACATGCAAACACACGATATTTAACTTGGTTCGGTCAAGCTCGACATACTCCACGGGATAAGAGAAGAAATTGATAAAGATATTTGTCCATAAATATCAATATATAGAATTTTATTACATTGTAATCAATAGGATCTTGCTTTGGAGTATTGTCTAACTGTACGAGATTTTTAGGAAATTAATTACCTACTATATACTGGTAGTTATCTATTTTAGATGCACAATTGTAGAAGATTAATTACCTACTATAGATTGGTTAGTTACCTATTCTAGATTGATTTTCTTGTATATCCAGTTGGGAAAATTTATCAAATGCCCAAAAATTGCAAAAGTTTTATGAAAAACCTACCGCAAAATAACATTTTATCGCGTGCCCAATTAGCGAAAAATATATAAAAGGGTGCGGAATGACCTTTTGTCCTTCTAATTTATTGAAAACACCCACAAAACCTACTCTTCAAAAAAAAAGCGTTTTGATTCTTCCTCTTCTTTCATACGCTGCTCACCTCTCGAATTTAGGTTTTCTCCTCCAAAATCTTCAAACCTTACTTCAAAAACTCGTCAGTAACTCTCCATTCGCAATCCTCACACCATGTCATCATCGTCAGCGTCAGCATCAACTGGAACTCCACTTCATCATCATCAGCAGCATCAATTGGAACCCCACTTCATCATCATCATCATCAGCATCAACCGGAACCCCACTTCATCATCATCAGTAGCATCAACTGGAACCCCTGTTAGAGAAGAGAGAGCTGATGTGAAGAGAATTAAGAGCTTTTTGTCATTCTCCATGTTAAAATCACAGAGAATGACCTTTCCCCGTGTTAAATTGACGGAGAATTGCCATTCTCCGTGTTAAAATGACGGAGAATGGCCATTCCCCGTGTTAAAATGCAGGAGAATGGTCATTCTCCGTGTTAAAATCACGAAGAATGGTCATTCCCCGTGTTAAAATGCATGTTATTCTTCGTGTTAAAATGACGGAGAATTGCCATTCTCCGTTGTTAAAATCACGGGAAATGGTCATTCTCCGTCGTAAAATCACGGGGAATGGCCATTCTCTATGTTAAAATCACGAAGAATGGCTATTCCCGTGTTAACATACAGGAGAATAGTCATTCTCTGTGTTAAAATCACGGAGAATAGCCATTCTTCGTTGTAAAATCACGTAGAATGGTCATTCCCCGTGTTAGAATACAGGAGAATGGCCATTCCCCGTGTTAAAATTACGAAGAATGGCCATTTCTCGTGATAAGATCACAGAGAATGGCTATTCCCGTGTTAACATGCAGGAGAATAATCATTCTCCGTGTTAAAATTACGGAGAAAGGTCGTTCTCCGTTGTAAAATCACGTAGAATGGCCATTTTTCGTGTTAGAATGCAGGAGAATGGCCATTTCTCGTGTTAAAATCACGGAGAATCATTTTTTTTCCTTTTTTAAAAAAATAATATTGATTGATATCATACTTTTCATTGTTGTTTGTTTTGTATCAGTGCAAACAACCGAGCACAGTAATCTAATCGCCGAAAAACTTCAAAGCTCTCCACGAAGATGATGATGATGATGATGATGAGCGATGATCGGAGTTCGACTGAAGAAAAGCACAGTGAACTACGAACAATCTTTACGATCTCTGCTGAAGATGAGAGCAATGGAATTCAGATCTCTCGTGAAGAAGAAGAAAACGAAAATCGTAATCCAAATCTGAGTTTGTGAATTTAAATACATATATATGACCAAATTTGCGCGAAGGGGTAGCTATGGTATTATCAAAGTGGCAATTTTGTAAATACAGAGCATCTAAAGGAAATCTTGGAATATTTAACATAAAAATACATAATATTGGGTATTTCATAAAACCCACCCTGCGAGTTTTTCATAAACACTCACCCTGAAAGTGGGTATCTCAGCAATTTCCTGTATCTAGTTTGATTCAAAATAATGAATATGACATAATTCTCCAATACTAATTTCTCTCTCAAATTCTTTATGGTATCAGAGCTTTCTTCCTGAACCTATCTCCTTCTTCCTCACAAAAAGATAATTTCTAACCTTTCTTCATCCCCTCTACCGACAACAGTTGCCACTCTGAATCCCATTGCCAACGACAACACTCAAGTTCTCATACCAAACACTCAAGAACCCACCAAATCCCTTACCGTCATCAATCATACTTCAACTCAGGCCAACTCTCGACCGAATCGGTCGAGGATCCGATGGTCGTCAAGACACACACTAACCAACTCTAATATACGGTTTGGTTGTACCTCTCCTCAGACATATCTCGAAAAGTGTCAAGGGTGACGTGCTCAAGTACACACAGTTCAACATGGTTCTCTATTTCGCTTGACACCAACAAATATACAGTCCAATCCACAACAATGAGCATCTCGTCAATGGCAACCTCAACCTCTAGCTCCATAGAAACTACTTGCCATTGTTGCAATAATGGACAACTCCAAAGGCACCAATTGGCTCCTTGATAGTAGTGTATCGCACCATGTTACTACCGATCTGAGTAATCTCTCAACCCATGCTCCTTATTCAGGGACTGACGAAATTGTGATTGGCGATTGCATGGATCTCCCTATTTCGCATACTGGTTCTATATCTCTACACACTCTCTAACATACTTTCTCACTTCAGAATGAGCTTTGTCTTCCTACAATGCATAAAAATCTTGTTTCTATTACTCAATTTTGTAAATCTAACAATACATCCATTGAACTCTTACCCTCTTCATTTCTTGTGAAGGATATTCGCACGGGAGCAGTACTTCTATAAGGACAAACTAAGGATGGTGTGTATGAATGGCCAGTCCATCCTATCAATTCTTCTCCATCGGTTGCTTTCTCCAACGTCAAGACCACTTCGTCCAAGTGGCAACATCGCTTAGGTTATCCGTCGTTGTCGATTCTTAGGCATATTGTTTCTATTTTCAATTAGAAGTTTCAAGTCCATCATCTCTGAATTTCAATTGTAATGCATGTCAATGCAATAAAAGTCACAAGTTATCTTCTTTTTTTTTTACATTTCCACTCTTGTTTCAAGTTTTTTGCTTGAAATAATATTTTTCGATGTGTGGACCTCTCATGTGTATTTGATTGATGATTTCAAATATTATGTTATTTTCTTTGATCATTTTACAAAATACATATAGCTTTATTCACATAAAAGAAAATCTGATGTCTATGATGTTTTATCCGCTTTAAAATACTAGTGGAAACTACTTCAGTAAAAAATCATCAGGCTTTATTCTGACAATAGTGTAACTACCTAAATTTGAAATTCTATTTTTTTGAAAAGTAATGTTATAATTTTTGGGGAATTTATAAAATTACTTTCGGATTATTATGAATTTATTTCTAAATCTGATTATTATTATTTAATTAGTTAATTTTATTTCAGAATTATTAATTAATTAATTATTGTGAGCCTACCAAGACTTGGGCTTGGATTGTGGGCTAGCTATTCTAATTGCCTTCTAAGCTTTGGGCTTGGATTGTGGGCTATGGGTTTGGGCTAGAGACTAATAGATGGTTTAGTTAGCTTAATTATTTGTTAGTTAATCCTAAGGAATAGATTAGTTACTAATTATTGGATTAGTTAGGGGTTAGTTGTTAGTTAGTTAGTTAGAGCTGTTAGTAGTCTTTACTAAGTATACTCCAAAATCTATTACAAATTACGGCCATGTCATTCAGGCTTGGAGAGCACACTACTATTTTCTATTTAAATATTAGGACTCTCTAATATTTTAATACATAATATTCATTCTCTCTCTCTCTCTCTCTCTCTCTCTCTCTCTCTCTCTCCTGTCATACTCTCTCTTCTGCTCCGACTGCCGCCTGTCCGTCGTGCCCGGCCGAGCTCCGGCGACGTCTCCGCCTCGCTAATTCTCCTTCTCCTCCTAGCTCTGTTTTCCCATACCACCACCCGCCACCTTCTCTGCACTGACCACCCAACCTCACCGCCTACTCCGGCGACCACCACCATCAGCCATACTTCTCCTTGACTCCAACTTCACCGACCACCTTCTACTTCTTTTCAACCCAACGACGACCACTAGCCCGACCTACTCTGACCACCTAAGCACCGCCATACCACATCAGCATCAATCCACCGCCTTAGCCGCCATGACCACTACCTCCAGAACCCTAACCTGGCCATCCATCTCCTCCACTCCTCAGTCCTTCACCACCCCTTGCCGCCTAGCACCGCCCCGTCCCCAACTCCAGCCATTGTATAGCCCCACCAGGACAGTCTGTCCCTCTCTACTGTCCTCCACTACCCCGGCCAAACCCTCGCCTACTCCTTTCCAACTCACCACCAATCTTGTTCCTCCACCGACCATGGCCATAAATCCCGACCATCCTCCTCGTTTAGCCACCAGCCCCACCATACAGACCAACACCTACCACAAACTCCAACCAGTCACCACCGTACGCCATAGTACCAAATCAAAAACCTCTCACCTGAGAACGCCGCAGATCAGATCCAGAGCCCTCCGTCGCCTTTCGACAAATCTAAGTCAGCGCCGAACCACTTTGACTAGCACCGACCACTGTTCGGTCAGATCTGTGTAGATCTGTCATAGACGAGCTCCAGCGATGTTTCGAGTTCCTCATCTCCGGCAACCTTTAAATCGGCTGCAGATCTGCCCAAACGGCGTCGACCTATAGATTAGCGTCGCCTAGTTCACCGGAGTTTCTCTGTCAAGCTCGCGCATTGGCTGGCTCCCACCTCGTCTACCCATTGTAAGCCTCTGTTGCCTTGTGCTCAACCTCGTCCTACTTCTCCTCCTCTCTTTCTTCTTCTTCCCTCTTCTCTCATTCTTCTTTATTTTCTTCTTCTTCTTCTTTTGTCTTTTCTCTGTTATACTATGGCTGTTGTTGCCATTCTCTCTCCAGAGAGAATAGAGCTAGGGTTTAAAACCCTAGTCGAGATTGGGCCCAACTATTGTAAAATTTCTTTTTAAATTAAATGTTGATTCTTTCTGTGTAGGCTTCAAGCCCAGATCCTGTTTGGGCTAATTATATACTGAGGTATATATAGCTGAGAAATATATACCTAAATATGTATTTGCATGTATAATGTTTTATATAATTATTTAATAGTATATGTGTGTATAAATATTTGGTTGTAGTAGTAATATTTTGAATAGATATATTATTTAATAATATACTTTACCTAAAAATAGTTTTACAAAATAAAGTTAATATACTTTCAAAATATTATTTCTAATTAGTTTGACTAAGTGGAAAACTTAATTTTAAATCTTATAAATATTTTCTATAAATAGGATACCAATATTAGTTTGTGATTATCTCTTCTCTTATCATGTAATCATAATCTAATTGTGCTTTCCTAATTTGTGACTTGCTGTCAAATTAAATCATCAGCTTATTGGATTGCTATTGGGATATTGCCCATTGTATACAATCTTGGACTTTATTGGACATTATGATCTTCGACGACTTATTTGGGACTTATTATTTTGGACTATAGACTGTGACCCTTTCCCTGTCGACACATTCGTGTCTCACACGTCGACTTCAGACACCCGGGACATGTACTTACAATAATCACATTTATTTCTTGATAGTTACTCTATTCATGATTTATATATGCACTTCCTAAATATTGATACGACTATTTCACGAGTTATAGATTCTATTACATTATTATCATGTTCATGTTCCTTTTCTTGATTTTATTCTGTATATTTTTACTGTTGAGATGAATCCATGATTACTAGTTGGACGCTAAATACCTTTGTATATATGTGATCAAAGCCCATATTCCTGTCCCATGTACCATGTCAATAGCTAATTATACATGACACGTATGATTAACCAGACCAAGTAGATCCCTCAGCCCGATCACATATAGAACGTGGTATTTCAAACACACTTAGGGTAAATATGACTTATGCCTTTCATATTGCTCCTGTCACATACTTGATTTCCTGCTATGATTATCTTTCCTGTTTACATACTTGTTAGTTCATGTTTACTGTATTTACTTCAATGTCACATATGCTACTTCATGCTATATAGTTTCTATCATATTATGAATAGTAGATCATGTATTGTACTTGCTTCTATCCTGACTGGATAAATATTTTTAGGCGAGGCTTTAGAGAACTGGTGTACTACTTACTATGGCACACCTGAGGCAGATCATGGCTTAGCTGGGGATACAGGAGATGACATAGAAGACTTGCCATTAGAAGATGTTTAGTCTAGCGTAGTCTTTACTTTCTTTCATTTATATTTATGTTATCTTAACATTGGTTGAGTTGTACTAATTCTGAGGATGACTGCACTAGACTATCAGATTTGTACTCTGTGGATTCATCTTTCCATTTCATATCTACCTACTAGTACTTGTGATTGAGTTAGATTCTGGTTATTATGTTCTATGTTAAAATTGCTGGAATTGGAATTTGGATATACTTGAGGATTAGATAGCTTACTACCGCCAATACTGCGGCGTAGGCTGGACGTTCTTCCACGTACTCGTGCCCGAACTTCCGGGTGCGGGTCGTGACAAATAGGGTGAAATATCATGCACTTTCATCATATTTCAGTTTTAATAGGATCTCTCACTTAACCTCACCCTCACACACTCCTTGACACAATGGGTATTATGAGCGTCATCATGGTCATGTTGTAGAAATAGGCTTATCACTCCATTCACATGCTTCCATGCCCTTGTCATATTGGTCATATGCATTCTCCACTACTGTTTATCTCATTAATCGTCAACCTACTCTCATACTTCAACTTCTATCACCATAATACGAAACTCTTTGGCACATCTTCCAACTGCTCTATACTACAGAGTTTTTGGTGTCTATGCTATCCTTAGCTGCGTCCATATTCACCTTACAAACTATCTCCCCGTTCCAACCCTTGTGTCTTTCTTGGTTATTCCTCCACCCAGAGTGTCTATCTCTATCTTGATCCAGTTACCTCATGTCTCTACACATCTCGTTATGTTAAATCTGTCAAGTCGATTATTCATTTTAAAACCAAGCAACTCAACCTTCCTCGTCCTTCCTCTTCCACGTCCTATGTCTAGATCCCTTCCGAGTCATCGTCTCCGGCCACCATCACACCAAATGTCAATCTTGTACATTCATTATCTAATCCAAAAGTATCCCTCTCACACCAAACTCGAGACTCGGTCCTGCGACTCCACATTTACCACACCCCTCCACCCAACTATCATCCTAAAACCAACCGTCTAAATCCAACTCATACCCTAATCACCATAGCCCCCAGGACCGACACCTATTCCTCCTCCATATTAGGGTATAGTTAGTTTATCCAAAATCATATCCATAAACCAATCCAAAAACTTAATCCCAATGCCAATTTTCTACCAAACCTGACATAGAACCCTCTACAGTAATCCAAGCCACCAAAGATCCTAATGGCGTCAAGCAGTGTCTGAGGAGTTTCATGCGCTTGTTCAGAATGGGACATGGACCCTTATTACCTCTCACCTGGTCCAAAATATCGTTGGTTGTAAGTAAATTTTTTGGACTAAACGTCTATATGCTAGTTATGTTAATAGGTACAAAGAACGTTTAGTTGCCAAATGGTTCCACCAAAGACCAGGTGTTGATTACCAAGACACTGTCAATCATGTTGTCAAATCAACAATAGTATGACCTGTTCTCTCTATCATCGTCACTCGTGGTTGGTTACTGCGCCAACTTGATGTCAATAATGCTTTTCTTCAGGGCTCTCTCTCTCTCTCTCTAAGTACATTTTTATGGAAAAACCACAAGAATTCATTGACAAAGGCCACCCTCATCATGTCTATAAACTGCACAAAGTAATATACAATCTCGAACAAGCCCCTCGTTTATGGTACCATAAGCTAGGTCAGGTCTTTATCAATTATGGCTTTACTAACTCTCATGCTGACACATTAATATTTGTCTACGATACTTATGGCATCATGATATATCTATTGGTCTACGTTGATGACATCATTATCACATGAAACAACAATGCACTAGTACAAAAATTCATTCATCTTCCCTCCAACAGATTTTATTCCAAGGATCTTGGCCCCCTTTCATATTTTCTTAGAGTTGAAGTTATTCCACATCTGCAGGACATTTTTCTTTCTCAGTGGCGATATACCCATGATCTTCTTACTCGCCCTCACATGACCAATGTCAAGCACGTGTGTATGCTACTTGCCACTACTCCAATACTCATTCTTCACTCTGGATCATTCTTTTCTGATCCAACTGAATACAGAACCATTGTTGGCAGTCTCCAATACTTATCATTCATGCGTTAGGACATTGCTTACACTGTCAACAAGTTATCATAATTCATGCACTGCCCCAAGACTGATTTTTGCAATGCAGTAAAGCGTCTACTATATATACAGTACTTTGTAGTAATATTGCTCATGGTTGTGTTCCCTATCGCAACACACTATTTTTACTACATGCATTTTTAGATGCCAATTGGGCTGGAAACAAAGGTAATTTCACCTAAACAAGTGCACATCTCATTTACATTGGTCGCAATCCAATAACATGGAGTTCAAAGAAAAAAGGATCGTGGCTCGCTCTTCCACCGAGGCTGAGTACCAAGCTAGGGCTACCACAGGTGCAGAAATTCGTTAGATTTGTTCTCTACTCACAGACCTTCATATTTTACCTTACAACCGGTTATCTACTAAGACAACATTGGGGCAACAAATATGTGCTCAAATTTGATATTTCATTCTCGTATGAACCATGTTGCTCTTGATATCACTTCATTCAGAAACAAGTTAAAGGAGGTTCTCTTCTAGTTGTCTATGTTTCCTCTGCTGATCAGTTAGCTAGTGCGCTTACCAAACCTCTTTCCCACTCTCACTTCCAACAATTTGCAAACAAGATTGGAATTACCTCACGGTGCTCCATCTTGCGGGGGCATGATAAAGATATTTATCCATAAATGTCAATATCTAGGATTTTATTACATTGTAATCAGTAGGATCCTAATTTTGAGTATTGCCTAATCGTAGGAGATTTTTACAAAATTAATTATCTACTATATATTGGTAGTTACCAATTCTAGATGCATTATTATAGGAGATTAATTAACTACTATAGAATGATAGTTACCTATTCTAGATTAATTATATTTTATATATTCAGTTTGATTCAACCTAATAAATATGCCATAATTCTTCAATACTATTTTCTTTCTCAAATTCTTCGAAAATAACTTTATTGAACAAGAAGAAAGAACACCTTACAAAGATTACACACAAACTATAAAACCCCCTCCTTATGAGATCTCAAATGAGCCCTCCTTTGATGTCTAAACTACTACCATGTATTTTGACTCCATATCGAAAATGCCATGATATCCTGAATTGTCGACTTTTAAATAACTGAAGAATCTTCAAGTGTGTATATTGTTGAAAAAAAATGCAAAAATTGTTCCCCCAGACCAAAGAGACAGCGAGAGAACCGAAGGAAAACACAAAATACCAAATTGTCAATACCACAAAGAGCCAAATGCAAAAACACAGCATTTTTGACATGGACAACCCTTGCAAAAAAAAAAAATAACGGGGCGATCGGAATCCAAACATGAAAAATCTCTACTAATGGAATAAGAAATTATGTACTCCTTACAAACTTATCTCCGATCCAAACTAGATCACCACAACAATTAGACGATGAAAATAGACTATACACTCCGAAGAACAAGTGAGAACAATTTTTTTTTTACCCGAAACGATCTATCCTTTGATCAACCTTCAATCTCTCTCTCTCTCTCTCTCTCTCTCTCTCTCTTTCCAAAAGTTGTAAAGCCTCAATTAGGTTATGGATACGATTAGAAAAACTATATATATCCTCCTCAATCCTACAGCAAATTTGGATTGTTGATGGGAACTAATGATGTAAATAATTAAAATACCCAAAATTAGGTTTACCCCAATAAAACTGAACTCGAACCAAATTCGGTCTGGCCTGACAAAATAGTTCTATTAGGATATGACCGAGTTCGGACCGGACTTTTCTCCGAAATAAATTCGGACCGAATTCAGTCAGCCTATGCGGCGATGGTCCGTTGGGGTTTGGACGAATTCGGATCGGACTCGGTTGGACCGAATTCGGTGTGTCCTTCACAAAACCCTTTTACAAAACCCCTGCCTATAGCTCCCTGAGCTTCTACGGCACATGGAACGTTAGTCGCACTCCTCGAGCTTCTCCGACACAAGGATCATCCTTGTTGCACTCCAATGAATTCTCATAGGCTAGGAACGCCATCCAACATAAACATATCTCCCCATACTAACTAGGTGGAGGAGTTCGTCATGCCGAATATCCTCCTACAGTACTTTACTTTTCTTTTGGTAGAACCTACTTGAGCATTCTTCTTCATTGACCTTTGTGTGAACCTTCTTAAGCGTTGCATCATTCGCCTCAAGCACATCTCATATCCAATGATACCGACTTACAATATGACTGGACCGACTATAAATATCAGGTTCTTTCCAAGATGGATTGTTCTCTGGCTATTGCAGAATAAAATGTAGTGCTCTTTCTTAAGCCCATCTTCTTGCAGAAAGATTTTCAACCATAATATCTTCTTACAAGCCCCCGCCATCGCAACAAAATGTGCCTCTGTCGTAGACAAGGCAACACAATTTTGCAACTACAACTGCCATAAAACTGCTCCACCAGCATACATCATAACGTAGCCTGAAGTTGATCTCCTCGTGTCCACATCTCCAGCCATATTAGTGTCATCTTGACCAACCATCTTCAGCACATCACCACAAATAAAAACTTTCAATTAGTAGTGCCCAAAAGGTATCATAGAATCCACTTGACCACAATCCAATATTCTATTCCTGGATTGGAAAGATACCTGCTAACCATCCCAATGTGTGAACAATATTTGGCCTCATACACATCATAACATACATGAGACTTCCCATGGCTGAAGCATACATGATATGCTCTATATCTTCTTCTTCTTGTCCTCGGTAGATGGACACTGCTCCGTAGTAAGCTTAAAGTGAGCTGCAAGGGGGTTGATCACTTTCTTTGATCCTTCCATCCAAAAAATTTAAAGTTCCCAGTGAATGTACTTCTTTTGGGACAAGTAAAGTAGCTTGGACTCTCTCTCCCTCTCTCTCTCTCTTTCCCTCTCTTTCTTGGCTGATCTCCATCCCAGGAATAGTTTTTATTACATCCAAATCCTTAATAAAGAAGGTTGTGCCTAGTTGACGCTTCAACTCCGCTATCTTAGTGTTATTTCGACCCACAAATAGCATATCATCCACATATAGCATAAATTATGAAATCATCCTCGTTAAAATACTTCACAAATACATAATGATACGAAGTTGACCGTACATAACATTTCTCCCCTATAAATGACTCAAACTTTATATACCACTGCCTCGAAACCTGCTTCAAATTATATAAGCTCTTCTTCAATCGATACAATAATATGACTTGCCCTACTCACAGAATCCCACTGGATGCTCTATGTATAATTCCTCCTCTAATTTACTGTAGAGGAATGTTGTCTTCATATCCATCTGCTCAACATCTAAGTCAAAATTGGCTGCTAATGCTAGCACTACCTGAATAGATGATGACTTGACGACAAGCAAAAAAATCTTATCGAAAATCTACGCCCTTCCGCTAACTATAGCCTTTAACTACCAGACTCGCTTTGTATCGAGGATAAGTAGCATCTTTTGTCTGCTTCACTTTGAACACATATTAATTTTTCAAAGCCTTCTTCTCCTTTAGCAACCACACCATTTCACAAGTAGAGTTTGTCGATAAGGAACTAATCTTCTCTTGTATGACCTATAACTGCTCCTATTTGTATTCGTCTTCTATCACTTTAGTAAAGCATTCGGGCTCTCCTCTGTCAGTTAGTAGCACATACTCATCATCTGGTGATATCTCATGGATGGTCGACGCTCTCTCGTGTTCCTCCTCAATAGAACCTCTAGTGTTGGTTGTATACCAACAACCTCATTTCCTTCAAGAATTGCCTCCTTGCATGCTCATTGTAACGCCCAGTCCCAAAATACGTTGGACTAGGAGAACATATACCTGCCAGCTACGTATCGAGAGGACTCCAGCCCATCTCGAGTACGTATAATCTGTATTGGTTTTCTAAATCAATCTATCAAATCGACTAATATCTATCTCAATCCACATGATGAATAAATATCAAGAATAAACTGTATATGTCATGGTATACAGCCCAATAATCTATATATTCGATTAAACCAAAAAAATGATATGGGTCTACAAAACTAAGCTACGAGCAGACTATAAATAATGTATACGATAAAGAAACATGATAAAATACTAGAGTCGGATATATCCTAGCTTCATGATCTGTGGACCAGCTCTACACGACTAACTACCTGAAGAGATCACCAGGTCCTCAGAGGACTAGCAAGATACATGTAAACATGCCTACTATGACAGTATATAACATGTATGGAAAACAAGAACAGTACAAGAAAGACATCTAAGAAGCGATGTAACATAGAGAAGTGTAATACTACCCTTGGCTAACAATCAATCAAATAAATTCTATAGACTGTAGTACAATGAAAGATACTCTCAAACTATAGTATGTCTCAATTGTAGTTCAATGCAAGATACTCCCAATCGAGAACAGTCAAGTAGCCAATCCTAGTATCAACTCATCTCCTAAAAGAATACAAGATCAAGTAAAGTCCTATAGATAGTAGTACAATGAAAGATACTCACAATCTATAAAATGTCACAAGTCAAGTCAAGTCATACTCAAGTCAAGTCTAAGTCGATCGATCAGTATCAATTCAAGTCAAGGAAACATGGTGTAGAACTGACAACTCTATCACAAGACACAGTGAACACAAAGAAGACCAATAAACAAACAATAAAAATAACTAATATCCTATACGTGCACGTAAATCTATAAAACAACTAAAGCAGTAGATGATAAACAAAGTGGAACATGAAAAGCATGTAACCATATGGAAAGACATATAATAGAAAAAAGGAAACATGTAAATACTGTATAATTTTGGCAAGGTATACTTGTCTGGTGATTGTGCGTAGAACCAACAATATTTAATCACTCAGTGAGCAACGAAAGTCAAACTCCCGCAAATATCTCCGGATGCTGAAACAGACATCACCAATGTCTTTGGCATAAGAAAAATATCTAAGTTTGACTAGCCATAAGTCCAATTCTTGGCACAAGGGCAAAACGATAATTTTGGGTCAAACAGTGTCTGCCGTTGGACCCGCTTTGCACCAAAAAATGCGCCGAAACCTATGGTATCCAAAGTCATCAAATTATATACCTACAAGTCCAGCTTTTCAATATGAACTCAACGGTATGTCCAGATTTAGATTCCGATGAACCGTGCACAAAATCGCTCTTTGAGTCAGATCGTGGGCCTGCCAAAATAGTGTTCCGATCGACCTTCTTAGAATCGGACCAAACTTGTCTCATAGGACCAAAAAAGTAACACGAGTCCAGTGGTGTAAGTTTGTTCACGAGGTGACGTACGTACGCAAAGTAATTAAAGTTTTTACAAAATGGCCGATGCGGTGATGTTTGACGGATATGCATCGAATACGTCGCGTACACGCAACCAATTCGAGTTTCGTCAAAGCCCACACGTCCACAACATCCGTACACACCTTTCGATACTTACAGGTTGCGACCAAGTCGCCCGAATTATCACGACGGACTCCGTATCAGGGTTTTTCAAGGTTTTGAACTTTAGCCAAAATTCAAACAAAATATAATAATCACAAAAATAAACTAACTGATGGGTTTTGATCCCGGTTAGGTTGTCTAAAACTGTGTTCAAGCGGTTTTCTAAAGTTCGAGATAATCTGGTCACAAATCGATCGCAAACAGGGGACATTGAGACAGTTTCTAACGTCCAAAAATTGAGTTTTTCTCGATTTTGGAACTCGATTTTCTTTCTGTGCATCACGAATTAATGAAAACTACCTAATGGTATTTGAAGGTGGTTAGGTTGACGTACTTGCACAACCAGTTCGTGGAACGGATGAGTGTGGAGGGAGAATGGTCATCCCAAAGTTGTTGTGCTGCTGTTGTTGCACTTGTTGTCTACAGTTTTCGCTGCACTGTGCACACGCGTTTCAGGCGGATCCGACAGCCGTCTAACAATGCTGTGGTAGCGCACGGT